>WSFP011473238.1:0-17386 GCA_009831015.1 Picea engelmannii
CCATTCTTTTTCTATTCTGTAATTCTTCTCTTTCTCTGTCCACCCAGCAAGTCTCCTCTGAATCACATTGTTCTGTCATTCTGCTCTTCTTCTGCTTGCTCTATCGTTCTGCTTTGCTTCTGCTCTATTGTTCTTCTCTGCTTCTTCTCATCATATCATCACATTCTGGACCTCATCTATAATGTCACACCACGCATGTCCTTCTTACTGTTTGATACTTTTTCCCTCCAGAACAGCCAACCCAATTCAGTCTCGTTCATATTCTTTTATACAAGCTACCTTGACGATTCCACTTCCCCTTCCAATCGGTAATACAAAGACATCTGTCTTGGCAACTGAAACGCTAACTTATTTGTCATCATCAGTCCGTTTCTCTTAACTGATTCATAAATAAAGCGTTAATGTGTGAGGAAGAACAACAGCCCTCCGATCAATACTTGATCCAACGGTCCAGATCTAATCGGGATTTCACTCATCGTGATTTCAGCATTTGCGATGTCAAAATTCACAAGTCCTCCGGACTCGCGATTCTCCGATTCCCGATGGCTCCTTTCATACACTAGCCCTCCTGAGATTAGCTCCCAGTCAACATGACCGTCACTCCGTGACCACATCCTTATCTCTGACAGCTGGCCTCCACTACGCCACCGTCCTCCTTCGCTGCTGTGATGACAACTGGTCCCCACTCATCGGGGTTTCGCGGATCGCGATTCTGACTTGCACAAAACTCTTGTCAACGGGATCCCCGATTTTCCGATGAAAAAAATGCTGATGGCGCCTTGATCTTCGACACCTGTCCCTCATATGGACGGTCACGATCCCTCCGAGATTTCGATACTTTCGATATCAAGTGACTTTTTCATTTCAAAGTCCCGATCGTCGATGCCTCTGCTGACGTCACATGTGGTTTGACGCGTGTTAGATCCTGCCACGTGTCACTCTGATTCGTGACTTACATGTGCCTGAAGTGTTGAATCTTCCTGACACTTGTCATTCCCTGGTTGTGCCACGTGTCCCTAGCTGACGTGGTCTGTTGTCGTGAGTTAGATCAACGGTCTAGATCACATGTTGATTCTGACGGTTCAGATTCAATCGCGATTTCGCATATCACGAAATCGGGGTTTTCGTTGCATTGTGTTCTTTGCATATTGAAATCCTGATCCCCGAAACTCTGATGAAGCCTCCTGTCTACAAGTGGATGGTGTCGATCTCTGCTTGATTTAACGGCTGCGATCGAATCGCGAAATCGCATATCGCGATTTCAGGGTTTTTGATGTCAAGTGAATTGGACATTTCAAAGTCCTGATCCCCGAATCTCCGATGACTTATCTCCCTCGCAACTTCTGCAGATATGATGGTTGTCGGCCTTTCGAGAAATTTGAATGGGATCCAACGGTCACTGGATCTTTGTCTTCCTTCTTCTCTGTAAACTCTTGCTGCGCGCGTTTTCTTCAATGTTGTTCCTCCTGAGATTTTACGTCTGAATCCCCAAGGGGTTTTATCCTTCTTATCCTTCCATCTCCACTGTTGCCATTAATGACAACAACCATCAACACGCATTCGTTGCTTGTTCAGTATTTTCCAACAGATTCCTCAAGAGAATAGTGGCAGCATAACTTTACTATTGAATTCCTTGAAAAATGAAGTGCATCCATGGCCTTTTTATAGCACCTCTTTGAGGTATTGTGCAACCAACTTGCAATGTCTAAAGAGGCTAATTAGGGCATTTTTAGGTCTTTGACCAGCCACCCAGTCGAATCCAGTCCAGATTTGAGTGTCAAATCAACTTGGAAGTTGAACCAGAAGTGGGTGGGAGGCCGACCACTCTCATAAATGCGTCGTTTCTCAGGTGCGCATATTTTTGTGACAACAGTCGCGCATCGGGCCCATGTGCATGTTTCCTGCGTTTCTGTTTTGTGCAGGTGCGCGCGCGCCCTGTGTAGTCATAGCGCACTTTAATTTTGTCACTGGTTGTATAGTTTTTTACCCTTTGGAAATGATTTTGTGATAATTTTAGTCCATGGGTGACCTCATAACTGTTTGGCGATGCTGAATTCTTGTAACCATTTGCGGACGAAATTTCAGTGATAACAGTCAGATTACTCTATGTCGAGAACATATTGTGATTGTTGGTTTTCCTAGCTACAAATGCATACTAAAGAAACACACTAAGAAAGACACTTTTACCTAATGACACATCAGACAGAGTAGATCTTAACTAACTCCTAAGTGTCTAAATATCCTAACATCCCCCCATAAGAACAACTTGGGATATGATTGAAGGATTTACAATAGTGACACAATAGGAGAAGGAAGGAGGCATTAGAGCCTATCCCCCCTTGACGACAACTTCCTGAACTCCTAACATAGATTGAAGTTTGGAAATTTTCACTTCTGTAAGAGACTTTGTGAAAATGTCTTCAACTTGATCTTCTGTAGGGAAAAATAGCACTTCAATAAATTGATCATGAATGAGCTTTCTGATGAAGTGCATGTGTATCTTGATGTGTTTGTTGCGCTGATGTTGAACTGGGTATTTGTCGAGCTTGATGGTACTCTGATTGTCGCACAAAAGGCTGGTCAAATGTTGATGTTGGAATCCAAACTCTGAAAGAATATGTCGAAGCCATAAGGCTTCCTGACTTGCATTTATCGCTGCTCGGTACTCTACTTCTTCTGAAGAAAGTGCAATAGCCTGTTTTTTCTTACAAGTCCAAGTGAAAGGTCCTTAACCAAGGCTGAAAACATAACCTGAAGTGGACTTCTGATCATCAGGGTTGTCGACCCAATCTGAATCAGTGAAACCAACAAATAAAGGAGCCCCCCCTGAACTGTAATGTATCCCGAACTGAATTGTACCACGGACATAGCAAAGTATCCTTTTAGTTGCTTTCCAATGGATTTCATGGGGTGTTTTCATATACCTGGAAACAAGACTAACAACAAAGGAAAGATCAGGATGGTTATGATTCAAGTATAAGAGGCTACCAACTAACTGACGGTATAAGGTGGCATCAACTATGGATTATCATAGTTAAATGATACTGGAAATATTTTTATTTGAAATGTGATGGTTGTACATATATATTTAACTATGTATGTATATATATGTGCTCATATATAAAGAAATAGAAAAACTATTTTTATGTTCCTATTGGCCATTGAATATGGTTGTACATATATATTTAACTATATATATGTGTGTGTGTGTGTGTGTGTGTGTGTTCATACATAAAGAAATGGTAGAACTATTTTTAGGTTCCTATTGGCCATTGAATTATATATATTTTTAATTGCTATTCAAATTTGTATATACATAAACACCGCAAAGAATAGATAGAAAGAATAACAGTCTTAATAAATTTGTTATTACCACAGAAATATAGTGATTAAGTAGAATACACAAGATTTTTCAAAAGTAACCATTGTATTCAATCAATCAATGTTCAAATATTATAGTTGGAGTACCATAGACCAAAAATCCACAACCTCTAGTATTGTAAACATAGCTCTAAGAAAGTATACACATAATTGTGTATGTAACTGAAGTAAATGCGCGCATATATCGGTCAAGGAAGGACATGGAACTCGAATACCTTTAGAGGTAAGACACTTCCTTCATCCGATTACATCAACTTGCACAACCTACAAAAGAAGAAAAAACGAGGGTTTAGTAAACTGTGCTAGCATTTTAATTCTATGGAAATCAAACAATAGGATTAAGCCAAGAACAAAACTTAGCTTGAGTCCCGATGAAACCAGATCTCCTTTTTGTTCATTGTGCGACAATATTTCCATGATCCAGGAGGAGGAGGAGTGGACCCAAAACTAACTGATGGGTGCCCTCGCAAAACATAAATGGGCCCATCATTAATTTCATATATTCGTGCATAGAACTTCACTTATAAAACAGAGAAAGCGATAGTAAGAATTTAGCATCAAAATAGACTGTGCATAGATTAATCAAACAGGAAGAACGTATTAATAATTCTCCAAACCCTGTGTAGAGGACCAAATAAACGGAAGGAGTCGATTGTGGAAAAGTCAGTGTTTAAATAGAGACTATCATTTATTTCCCCAAAATCACACAGTGGAATTATCCGATTTGGGGGTAACGATCACAGTGAGGGAAGTATTAAATTTATAAGCATTCATAGAGGCACACAAGATGTGACCCGAGTATAATCACAACATATGGATTATTAAAATTAAATAGCATTACATAAAGGTAAATCATGAAATTTTGAGTGCATAGAAGTGAACCAAATACACAGGTTAAAGCATGACTGTGCAAAACGTGTTCGAACCCTACGACTTTCGTTCCACATACATTCAACAGTTGATTAAACAAGCATACCCTCTTGTTCACTAGTGCAGAGCGGTCGGCATAGGCAAGGCGTTTCGTAAACAAGTTAAATTCATAACTATATATCAAGCGAAGGATGTTGCCGAGGTGGCCATGGGACAATCCACAATTATTCCTGGCAGAGAATTTGTTTTACAACCAGATGATACAAGAAAAGGTTGTTTCAATGAATAAAATAATTTTAATATTGTTATTTATCTACACAGAATGTAAATACGAAACTTTCCTACAAAGTTCAACCACAGTCAAGGCTAAATAACATCAACCAGTGTAGCAAGTTTTGGGATATTTGGATGACTTCTAGAGTATAAGAATACCAATGAAATGAATGGTGAATAAAAAAAATGATAAAGACCAGAGAGTTCAATTTTTATATTAATGATTCAGGCCATGGTCTGACTAGGAAGGGACCGCAAACAACTTTAAGGGACGGACATCCAACCGGGAGAAAATACAGTAACCCTCAAACCCGAGCGTTAAGTCTCGAGGAGTTTCTTCTAACTTATAAATGGAACCACAAACACAGTGGAAATGTTGGGAATAAAATGCATACAGAGGTGCAACTTTCAACCCTCAAACAGAGAAAGTAAAACATGAGGTCTGTTACTTTGAGCTCTCAACTAATTACATTTGCACCAAACAGAGAATAGATTATGAAATACCCCTCACAGAGAACATGAGAAACATAATCATTTACTCACCTTTGCGCATACAAAACCATGGGTATGCTTTTCTTATTTCCATCGCTCGCCAGAGTTGAACCTCACCAAACGCACCGGTCGTATTACAACGCAGAGATAAACTTATTTTACAGGACTAAAGGGCGCAAGAACGATGAACGAATGTTACCTCGAGGTCCTCACTAGAGGAGTAAAAGCAGTTGGTATGCACCCTTACCTATGCCATGTGAAGTCGAGGAGATGAAAAGCATGCATTGGGCGTGTTCACCTAAGTGTCAGCCTAGAAGGTATGAGACAAAAGTCACCATTAATGAACAAGGACAAGAGTAAATGCCTACACGACCCAACCTGTCATCCACCTTAAATGGTTTTCGAACCACTTAATTGTTGAGTCATGTTAATAGTTGAACCCTAGAACAAAAAGACTATGTTAATAGTTGGGTGTAAGGTAGATAGAGAGGTAGTGGGGGGCCCCAGAGGGACCATAGTGATAATAGTGGAGACCATTCAATGTAAGGTGGACTAGATCCACTATATTATTAAATAAGACCCACTATGGTAGTTAGATATAATAAATGTTAGAGGACTTCTTTGAAGGTTCTACTTCTAGAAGATTTCTCCTCTAGAATGTTCTTAGGTGATGGTATCACTATATAATAGGGTTCAAGCAATGTAATGAGATATAAAGAGAATCATTGTATTTGGAGTGGTATCTCAATAGGAGGATGCCCCCTTAAAGAGGCAAGTGAACAGAAGAGGATCCCTTCCATAATAAGATCCATTGTATGGTGTTGCCCTACCTCAAGGGTTTGATAGTAATAAAGGAGATTTTGCATATTATTCTTGTATATCTGTTGTGGTGCTTTTGTATTCAGTCTTTGGTTCTTAACAAGTGGTATCAAATAACTTTCCTTGGCACACATTGTGGGCAAATATTTTTTTTTGCAGATTTTTTTTCGGAGAAGAAAAAAGAGGGCCACGACATTCCAGAAATTTTCAGTATATTTCTGTGAAAAAATTGCAGAACTAGATTGTAGATATGAGTTCCTCTCAGAAAAACACCCAATTTGAAAAAAAAAAAAACGTCCGAAACAGAGTCCAGAAAGTCAAGATATTGAAATTTTAAAATATGCAATTTTTTAGGGTTTTTTCCACGGACGACGACGCGATTTTGTTTTTATTTCTGTAGCAATTGAAGGCCAAATTTGTCCAAACAAATTACAGATCTGATTTCCTCTCACAATTTCTCCCAATTTCAAAAAAAAAAATTAGTCAAAACGGAGTGCGAGAAGTGAAGTTATGAGCATTTAAAATTCAACAGTTTTTTAGAGTTTTTCCAGAAAAAAGTCATGATTTTCTGTCGTAACTTGTTGTTCTATTTTTTGGGTTTTTTCATGACGGTTGTGGGACGGAAGAGTTCATAGGGTGATCAGATGGCTATTTCCTCTCAAACTCTCAAATAAATTCTACAAATTACTGAAGCATTCAAATCTCAATTATGTGACACATTGGATGCTAGATTGCATGACTTCAATGATAGTTTTTGTAGTATTCAAGATTAATTGGATAGCATGCAGGAGATATTTCTTATGGCGGGCATCAGGGATGAATATAATCAAGAAATATATTCTTGGTATGATTTTGAGGCCGATTGTGATGATTGATATATGGATAGTTGTCATTTCTGGGATGACAACCACTTTCATATTTTATTTGATGACTCTAATCCACCTTCGGTAGAGAACATCAATGTCTCACATCAATAGCTAGTTATGATTACCAACATCCATCTTGCATATTCTACAATGATATTGTTCCTTCCAGATTCAACGTTGACCATTTCTCACTATGTGGTTGGATATTCTTATTTGGATCCACATGATAGGTGTCAGTATTGGGAGCATCATTTTCAGTTGGTTATTGGGTGTCAATATCTTCCGTGTGGAGTTCACATGAGCACTTGGACATGGGACCCTGGTTTACAATGGCAGTTGGACTACTTCAACATGGTGGCTTCCATTTCTCAATGGGACCCTAGTTTTCTGGTCTACTTCAGCACTATGGTCCACACTTATCCATGGGACCCTGGTATATGGTTGTACATCAAGAATTGAGGACAACACTTTCATAAGGGGGATGAAATGTAATGTAGCTAGAGAGGTAGTGGTGGGGGCCAGAGGTCCCATAGTGATAATAGTGGAGACCATTCAATGTAAGGTGGACTATATCCACTATATTATTAAAAAGGCCCACTATGGTAGTTAGATATAATAAATGCGTAATTAGATATAATAAATGTTAGAGGACTTCTTAGAAGGTTCTACTTCTAGAAGATTTCTCCTCTATAATGTTCTTAGGTGATGGTAGCACTATATAATGGGGTTCAAGCAATGTAATAAGATATGAAGAGAATTATTTTATTGTGGAGCGGTAGCTCATTAGGAGGTTACCCCCTCGAAGAGGTAAGTGAACAGGAGAGGATTCCTTCCATAATAAGATCCATTGTATGGTGTTGCCCTACCCCAAGGGTTTTGATAGTAATACATGAGATTTTATATATTGTTCTTCTATATCTATTGTGGTGCTTTTGTATTCAGGTCTTTGGTTCTTAACATCGGGTATGGATTACCAATGTTAGGTATAGGTATATGTTCGTTGCGCTATGGTAAACAATGTGTTATGTATAGATATATGTTCGTTGCGCTATTGTTAAAACGATATATTGTTTTGGATAGTCTATATGATAAACAATATATTGTTATGGTATTTATATGATAGTCTATATGATAAACAATATATTATTATAAATAGTGTTACTGTTATGGATAGTCCATATGATACTCTATAGTATATAGTCTGTATTGTTTATCGGAGCTAGGAGACTATGTAGAAGTGGAAAATATATGATTAATGATAGTCTATTCCGCGATGTAATATGGATAGCATGTATTGACATAGACATGGTGGTTATTCTAAGGGATATGACAGTCATGGTCACAATTTTCTTCAATACAAATAAGTGTATGATTCTAATCCTATAACGACGCTATAATGAAATATAACAGTAAGAGACAAGTGGAATTTAAATATCCTTCGGACTTTAAGAGGGATGATGACCAGAAGTAAAACTATTATGCATACCTTAAAGGAATACGATATATATAATGGATTATCTCTGTGTCGCAAAACAATGTTGGAGATTCAAGGGACTTTAGTGCCCCTTAACAAAAAAAAAATTGTTTTTGGAAAATTTGGAGAACATTACATATGGTATCAGAGCTGAAGGTTACAACACTTGGACCTCAGGGCAAGGCCAAATTATTTTAATTCTTTTATTTATGTTGAAGAAAAACTAACAAATATGTTTACTGTTACAAACAAAAAAATTGTTGGTCTGTTGTGATAATGTCATAATAGAATGAAGAAGAAATTAGAATTGAAAAGAATCTTAATCAAGTACTTCCTAAAGAACCAAGGTATAACATCAAAGGAAGTTCAACCACCCAAGTTTTGGAAACAATGAAGAACCTCATCGTGGAATTAAAAGTGTTTAAAGAAGATAAAGAAAAGCTGAAAAGGCACAGGAAGACCAGTTAGAAATAAATGAAATGTTGCTATGCAGTATAGTAACCAAGAGGAGCCCAAAGAACACTGACAAAGAGGAAGAAGTCAACAAAAGTTCCTCTAAAAACTCTGGTCATGAAATATAAAATGAGAATAGTTCTTTCAAAGACACACACATGACAAGAAACAAAACAACTATGGGAAGAAAATGAAAACAAGTAGATCACCTAGAAGGTGAATTCAAGAAAATAAAACCATCCACCTTTGATGGAGAATGAAGGACGGGTGAAGAGACTGAAGCATGGCTACTAGATATAAATAAATATTTCCATATTTACAATTACTCTAGTAATATGAAAATCAGAATGGCCATTTACAACTTGAAGGGAAAAACAAGTATCTGGTGGCAAGACCTGAAATTGGCTAAGGGATTGAAAGAGAAACAAATGGAATGGTTAGATTTTAATAAATATTTCAAGAAGCAATAATTTTCAGAAAGCTATTACGAAAGAAAAACTAAGGAATTCTACGAGCTAAGACTCATACAAATGACCATGGACGATCTGATAAATAATTTTCTGGAACTATTGAGATTTGTACCATACATCCAGGAAGACAAAGTAAAGATACAACAATTCTTAAGTTGTCTACCACAATCGTACAAAGACAAAATTGAATTTGACAATCCCAAGTCTTTAAATGAAGTGTTTATAAAGGCTCAAATGTGCTATGATCAGTACAAACAGAGGTCTGAAATTCCCAAGGCATAAACAAGACATAATGAATCAACGAACGAAAGGCTTCCAACCAGCCCCTTTCCATAATATGGAAAAAAGATTTCAAAAGAAGGACCATCATTCAAACACCCAGAGCACTCAAGGGGGAGGTAGACCAGTTAACCTGGGAGTCAAGAAAGTTGGGGACAGCCCCAGAGAACCATTGAAGTGTTGGAAGTGTGGAGAACCTCACTTGAGGAGAAATTGTCCATGCTTAATTTCCATGGCAAGAAATTCAGTACATAACCTACAAGAAGCTTCGACAGTAGAAGATATGGGAAAAAGCATGCACATAATTAATGCAGCCACAGATGGCAAGCAAACTGATCATTAATCCACTATCATGGAGGTTGAAGGTAAAATTCATGATAACCACATTTCCATATTAATTGACCCAGGAGCTAGTCTGTGTTATGTCACTCCTGGTTTAGTTGAATTAAACAAGCTCAAGAAAGTAGAGCATGTTAAGTCCTGGTTAGTACAGTTAGCAACAAGAACCAAGAGAAAGGTAACAAATTTTATTCCTGAATGTGAACTCAGCATAGACGGTCAAAGTACAAAGTTAGATCTGAACATTTTACCTTTGGGATCTTATGATTTAATCATTGGAATGGACTGGTTAGAGAAACATAAAGTAATATTGAACTGTTACAAAAAGTCACTTTTTTACAGAGACAAAAACAACATAGTTAGGACGATACAAGGGATCGGGAAACCAGTTTCGGTTAGGCATATATCAGCCATGCAGTTTAAGAAATGTATGAACAAAGGTTTCCAAGTTTATGCTATTCAGGTAACTAATCTGTTAGAAAAGGAAAACAAACCCAATTTAGAGGACTTTGCAATCCTACATGGGTTTAGAGATGTATTTGTGGAAGAAATAGTAGAACTACCTCCAAGAAGAGAGATAGATTTCTCTATCGATCTACTACCTGGATCTGCCCCGATATCTAAGGCACCTTATAGAATGAGTCTACCCGAATTAACGGAACTGAAAATTCAGCTACAAGAACTACTAGATAAAGAATATATCACACCAAGTGTCTCACCTTGGGGAGCACCGATTCTCTTCGTTAAAAAGAAAGATGAGACCTTGAGACTATGCATTGACTATCGACAACTAAATAAGATGACGATCAAGAATAAGTATCCTTTACCTAGGATTAATGACCTGTTTGACCAAGTTGGAAGAGAAATGATCTTCTCTAAGTTAGATTTAAGGTCTGGTTATCACCAAGTCAGAATAAAATATGAAGATATAAATAAAACAACATTTAGAACACGTTATGGACACTATGAGTTTTTCGTAATTCCGTTTGGTCTTACTATTGCACCCGCCACCTTTATGTGTTTTATGAATAGTATATTCAGTCAATGTCTGGATAAATTTGTGTTGGTGTTTATCAATGATATTTTAGTTTACTCAAAAACAGAGGAAGAACATGAAGTACACCTAGAAATAGTATTGCAGACCTTGAGAAAACATAAGTTGTATGTGAAGTTTGATAAGTGCGACTTCTACCAAAGAAAGATACAGTACCTAGGACACGTGATATCCAAATATGGTATTGCAGTTGATCCAGAAAAGATAAAATTCATTATGGAATGGCCTATCCCTAAGGATGTAGCAGACGTCAGATCATTCATGGGAATTGTCGGTTATTACTAAAGATTTATCGAAGGATTTTCTAAGATCGCGTATTCAATTAGATCCCTACAGAAAAAGGGAATAAGATTTACTTGGTCACAAAAGTGTCAGGACAACTTTGATAAATGAAAAGGACTATTAACTACAACACCTATCCTAAGGGTAGAGGATCTCGATAAATATTTTACAGTTTGCGTGGGTGAAAACAAAGAAGTCTTGGGAGGTGTCCTAACACAATATGGACACGTCATTTGTTATGAATCACGTAAACGGAAATAACATGAACGGAATTATGTTACACATGATTTGGAATTAGTAGCCGTAATTCATGCTCTAAAAATGTGGCGACACTATTTAATGGGGAGAAGGCTTCTGCTACTAACCGACAACAATGGTGTAAATTTTTTATTTAGTCAACCAGATCTCAATGCAAGGAAAGTGAGATGGAAAGCCTTTTTAAGTGAATTTGACTTCAAAGTACGACACATCAAAGGTAAAGAAAACAAAGTTGCATATGCTCTAAGTCGGAGGACTAACAGACTTTATGAGATAAGGGTTAGCAGAGCAGAAAATGACATCGAACAAAGAATAATATCTGCATGCAGTAATGACAAAAAGTACATCAAAACAACAAAAAAATTACAAGAAAATGCAAAAAACCTGAACAAAACAGATCTGAGTTTAGATAAAAATGCACTGCTAAGGTTCAAAAACAAGCTATACGTACCTAATTCTGCTTATTTAAAATCAACAATTCTTGATGATTTGCACAAAAGGTCGTATTCTGGTCATCCAAGATACTAGAAAATGATAACAACTTTAAGAAAATTGTTTTATTGGCCTAACATGAAGAGTGAAACAATTGAATATTTATCTAAATGCTTAGATTGTCAACAGGTAAAGGTTGAACATCAAAATCCATCCGGTTTGCTACAGCCTCTACCCATAACAGAATGGAAGTGGGATATTATCTCGTTGGACTTCATCACAGGTTTGCCTAAGACTCAAAAGAAAAATGACTCGATTATGGTAGTGATTGATAAACTTAGCAAATCTGCACATTTTATACTTGTGAAATCTACTTATAAAGCAATTAATATTGCTGAATTTTTTATGAAAGAAATATTTAGATTGCATGGAATTCCTAAGATGGTGATCTCCGATAGAGATGTCAAATTTACGTCAAAGTTTTGGAATGAATTTTTTTCAGGATTGGATACTAACCTTAATTTCAGCAGAAGCTACCATCCACAAACGGATGGGAAAACCAAATGAACAAATTAGATTGTGGAAGACATGTTACAAATGTATGTGAGAACGAAACCAACAAATTCGGAGGAGTACCTACACTTAGTTGAATTTTCTTACAATAATGGCTACCAGACATCAACCAAGATTAGTCCCTTCAAAGCATTATACATAAGGAAATGCACAACCCCAATTAGTTGGGATAATCCAGTTGATAGGCTTATGATGGGATTAGAAATACTTCAGGAAATGGAGAAAATGGTAAAAAGGGTACAACGGAATTTAAAGGAGGCCCAAGACCGATAGAAAAGCTACGCAGATTTAAAAATGAGACACCAGGAATTTCAAATTTGGGACCATCTGTATCTCAAAGTAAAAGCAAGGATGAACTCTCTAAAGATAGGAGATTGTTCAAAGTTGGCACCCAGGTTTTGTGTCCCCTTCGATATTTTAACTCAAATCGGACCCGTGGCATATCAACTAGCACTTCCTGCAAATTTAAAAGTTCATAATGTTTTTCATGTTTCCTTATTAAAAAGGTATATTCATGATCATACTCACATCATTGATTGGAACATGGTGCAGGTGGAACCAGAAGGCGAGTTCCAAGTGGAACCTCTGCACATTCTAGACAGGAAAGAAACAATACTATGGAACAGAGCCATCGCCTAGGTAAAAGTACAATGGAAGCACTTTAGACCTAAGGAGACCACTTGGGAATTGGAGGAATATTTGCGAAAATCGTATCCAACCCTATTCTAAGATAGGAATTAACACTGAGGACAGTGTTGTACTTAAGGGGGAGAGGATGTAATATCCTCAAATTTTAGAATATTTATTGGATTACTGAGAGGGGGGGTGAATCAGTAATAGAGAAATTTAATCCTTTTTAACCATATAATCCAAGTGTTATATCAATGAAGCATTATCATCCAATAAATTCGGAGTAAATAAGCAATGAAAAAATGAAAAAACATACACATACACAGTACACCAGTGTTTTACGTGGAAACCCAAATCGGGAAAAAACCACAGAATGTTTTTTCTTATATGTCTTGAAAAATTACATTCATTGGAAGCACCAACTTCCTTTGCTTTCCAGCTGCAACTGGAAGGAGGCTCCAACCCCCTAGTTTCTCGGGATACAACCTAAGGGAAGCTCCAACTCCCCAATTCTCTAGCTACAACCAAAAGGAGGCTACAACCCCTATGTTCTCTGGCTACAACTAAAAGGTGGCTACAACCACCTGTCCTTGCCCTATCCTGCCACTCTGAAGTAGAAGTAGAATGATGGAACCAGTGTCAACCTATCACTGTGAGATATACCATTGTAAACCTATACCAATAAATATGAACCATTCATTAACCATGCATCAACCTGTACCTCAACTTGTAATCAACCTGTACCATAAACAAGTGCATCAACCATGCACCAACCTGTACCAAATAACCTGTAATCAACCTGTACCATAAACAAGTGCATCCAACCATGTACCAAGTATGTACCAATCATGTGTCAACTACTCATCAACTATGACTCATCAATATGTACCAACATCATCAACTATATACCTCATGTATGTGTCAATTTATCAACTACTTGTCTCAACCATGTACTCAACATGTACCTCAACCAAAAGCCCCCATCAATTTCATCATCCAAATATGATTTGTAGCTTTGTAATAGACCTGGTGTATATGTTCACATTCCTTCAAACCTTCATTAACTTCAACAACAAGAGACTAGCATTTTCATCAAACGTTTTTTTAGTCTCACATGCCTAGTTTTGGATTAGTCAACAACCCTAACTTGAAGTAATCATAACTTTGTACCTACAATGTAAAAAGATCTGAAACTGTTACAAAATGTTCTTCAGTGTGTTTTGTGAAATTCCTCCAGGTGTCACTACTTGGAACCTCTCAGAAAAGGAGTTATAGAAAAAATGACATACCTTTCTGAATTCTGGCTTATTCTAGAGAGCGACCTTGTAGAGCGTGCCCCACACGAAATATTTTTTGAATTGATTTGAAACTGTTACACAACACACTAAATACTATACCCTAACCAACACATTTGGTTTCACTGAATTTGGATCTGATATGAAGAAGTTATGATGTTTTTACCCGAAACATCTGTTTTTGACTAGTTTCAAGACTCGCCACAAACGTTATTTTCCACGGAGTGTAACTCCAAAAATACAATGACCCACAAACTGAATTTTTTACGATAGATACTTGTATATGTTTTCTCAATTTCATATAAATTTCATGGTCTGAATCATTATATAAAACAATTTATAGTGAAAATGGTGAGATGACCTGTAAATAACATACCTTAGAAAACACCATCAAAATAATTTATCTTTCCTTGCATTTCAACCTTCTTTTCTTCACTTTTCCTCAAAATTTAGGCTTAGATATCCTTGGTTACGTCAGAAACCTATAGATATTCAATATTCTCAAGTGTGATTAAAATGAGATAGCCTTGCCTCTTATTTATACTCTCCAAGTAGCTTCCTTTAAAATATCTGCTAGGTCACTTGGCCCCACTTTCCTTATTTTAGGGTTAACCCACTTCTAATTTCTCCATTAAATTTATTATTGAAATAATTTATTTTGTATTCACTTTGAATTATAATTCACTCATTACTTCACTTTATTATTTACCTTTTAAAATCTCTTAAACTACTTTGACTAGTTTGACCTTTTGGGCCTTCTAGATGACATATGAGGGCCCTCCAACTTCGTAAGGCCGTAACTCTCAAACCGTGAGGAGTTATGTGACGTTCCACATACCACCAAAAACGGAATGACATGTACTATACATATGGAATAGTATTATTTGAAAATATATCGTAACTCATACCGTTATCCATAAAAGAAACTTGGGTCCATTACCCAAACCTGGGGTCTCCAACTTCTCATGGCCATAACTCTCTAACCGTGAGGAGTTATGTGACATTTCACATACCACCGGAAATGTAATGAGAAGCACTGTCCATATAGGATCTCATTATTCCACAATTAATCATGGGTTCTCTTACTCTGCAAAGCGTCTTCCCATGAGGGCTTTCACCATAAGGGGACCACTTTGGAGTTCATCCATCTTTACTTCTTATCAACCATGAAAAGACAATAATGAGTCATATTTACATCAAAAAATATTGGGTCCATTACCCAAACCTTTGTGCTTCGAGGCTTTCTTCAAGGGTTGACATCAATTACAACCAACCTTAATCAACAATCTCCCCCTTTGGCATTGATGGAAACACTCTGATGCAATACTGAAATCATATCACTCATGCTCCCCCTGGAACTATGCATATGTCCTTTGTATCTGATAAATTTACCTCTGTCCTCTACATCTGATAAATCTGCTCCCCCTGGAACCATGCCTTTGTCCTCTGCATCTGATAAATCTCTCCCCCTTTGTCATTAATGGCAAACGTATCTTTCCATTTGGGGTTGCTCCCCTTGACTAAACCGTCCTCTTATGGTGCTTCCTCATGTACATCTAAGACATATAAGATAATCATTCAAAATGCATTCAAAAAGAATTCATTTTGGAGTAGAAATAACTCCAAGTCTTTGGCAAATATATTCAAAGGCTTCCCATGGAAGTGGTTTTGTAAAGATGTATGTCACTTGTTCTTTTATGCCCACATACTCAACTCTGATGTTCTTTTCTGCAACCTGTTCCCGTACAAAGTGATACTTGATTGGAATGTGCTTCGTCTTGGAGTGCATCACCAGGTTTCTTGAGATACTGATGGCACTTGTATTATCACAATATATTGGAATGGACTCATCATACTCAACCTGTATATCTGTCAAAGTTTGTTTCATCCAAAGAACCTGTGTATAACATGTTGTTGTTGCAATATACTCTACCTCGGCTGTAGATAGATATATTGATGATTGTTTCTTTCCTATCCATGATACCAAACACTCACCTAAGTAGAACGTTGTTCCACTGGTT
Source organism: Picea engelmannii (assembly GCA_009831015.1). Lineage (NCBI taxonomy): Eukaryota > Viridiplantae > Streptophyta > Pinopsida > Pinales > Pinaceae > Picea > Picea engelmannii. The sequence continues at coordinate 16,262 of WSFP011473238.1, forward strand.
CTTCATCATTCATCAATACAACCTGCCCAATCTGCATCTGTGTAGGAAATAAGTGATAGATCTTTTCCTTTTGGATACCATGATCCAAACTCTTATGTTCCTTTGAGATATATGAAAATCCTCTTTACTGCTAATACATGTGATTCATTTGTTGCTGCTTCAAATCATGCCACATGTCCAATTGCTTGCATTACATCTGGTCTGGATGTTGTCACATATAGTAGGTTGTCAATCATTGACCTGTATTGCCTCCGATCTGTAGACTTCAAATCATCATCTTTGCTCAACTTACAACTGGTTTGCATGGGAGTGATAACTGATTTGCAATCTTCCATTCCGAACCTCTTTAGCATTTCTCTAATATACTTGGTTTGAGAAATAAAAATTCCTTGGTTTCTTTGACGTATCTGAAGTCCCAGAAAGAAGAATAGTTTTCCAAGTAACAACATTTCAAATTCATTCTATATGTCTTTTGCAAATTTCTAGCTTAACCTGTCATCATCACTACCAAAAATAATATCATCAACATAAACTTTAATTAATAAAATATTACCTTGACTTACCTTGATGTAGAGGTTGTTGTCTGCACTTCATTTTCTGAACCCTGCCTACTGTAGATACTTATCCAGTCTGGAGTACCATGCTCTAGGAGTCTGTTTTAGACCATACAAGACCTTATTTAATTTGCATACATAGTTTGTGTTCTCTGACAACTGAAATCCTTCTAGTTGTTCAATGTAGACTTCTTCTTCAAGTTCCCCATTCAGAAAATATGATTTTATGTCTATCTGATATACTTTAACATTTTTGGAGCATGCATAAACTAAAAGTAAATGGATTGATTCCATTCTGGAAACTAGGGCAAATGTCTCTTCAAAGTCGATTCCTTCAATCTATGCATATCCTTTACATACCAATCTAGCTTTGTTTCTTGTAACCTATCCATTTTCATTCTATATATTCCTGAAAACCCATTTTGTGATGATCACATTCTTATTCTTTGGTCTTGGAACCAATTCCCAAGTGTCATTTTTCTCTATTTGATCCAATTATTCATCCATGGCCTTATTCCAAAATTCATCCTTGTTGGCTTCTTCAAAACAGTTTGGTTCAATTGTAGATAAG
>WSFP011473239.1:0-17386 GCA_009831015.1 Picea engelmannii
GTAAAATTGAACGCCACCCATGTTAATACAACTCGGGGAAACTAGTTGTTGTTGAGACATTATCGAACAAAGGTGTGGAAACACATCCATCTTATACGAGTATTGACTAGGAAAGTTGTACAAATTTGTCAATTCTATTTGGAATTTGGTTGATACGAGTATTGATCAGGAAATAGAGGTGAAGAAGGTGTGGAAACTAATTGTTTCTAGCTTGAATCTTGCTAGTAGATCAAACCATTGAAGAATGATGTGGACTCAACTCACTCATTTGATATGGAATTTAGTGGGAAAGCCTTATTCAATGGGATATATTGGTGAAGAAAGTTGGGCAAAGTCATTAATTTTATCTTGAGTTTGGTAAATAAAAATATTGACTAAAAAATAGAGGGTAGCAAGTTTGTGGATTAAATTTGTTTTTAGTTTAAAGTTGGTTGGTAGGTCAATTATAGGAGACATATTATGGAATAAAGTTGTGGAAACTCATTCACTCTACATGAAATTTAGTGTGAAAGTCATATTAAATGTGACATGTTGATGAAGAAAGTTGCGCAAACTCATTAATTCTATTTAAAAAACTGGTTGGTATCAATATTGAATAAGAAATAGAGGTGATGAAGTTGGGGAAATTGATCTGGGTTTGGAATGTTATTAAAAAAAGTCGTGGAAACTCATTCATTCTATATGGAATTTAGTGCGAAAGTCATATCAAATGATACATAATCATGAAGAAAGTTATACAAATTCATTAATTCTATCTAGAAATTAGTTGGGACTAGTATTAACTAAGATAGAGATGAAGAGGTTAAGGAAACTAATTGTCTCTAGTTTGAATTTGGTTAGTAGGTCAATTATCTGGGACACACAATTGAAGAAATGTGTGAAAACTCATTTAGTCCATACAAAATTTAGTAGACAAGTCATATTGAATGGGACATCAATGAATAAAGTTGTGCAAATTCACTTTAATTCTATCTGGAATTTGGCTTGTACATTGACTAGGAAATAGAGGTGAATAAGTTGATAAACTAATTGTTTTTTGTTTGAATTTCTTCGTTCAGTCAATTGTTCAAGACATATTATTGAAGAGAGGTGTGGAAACACATTCCTTGTATATGAAATTTAGTAGTAAAGTCATATCGAATATGACATATGGTGAAGAAAGTTGTACAAATTTATCAATTCAATATGAAAATGGGTTAGTACTAGTATTTCCTAGGAAATAGACATGAAGAAGTTGGAGAAATCAACTAGTATATTATAGAAGAACATTGTGGAAACTCATTCATTCTATATGGAATTTTGTGGGGAAGTCATATCAACTAAGACATATTCATGAGGAAAGTTGTGAAAATTCATGCATTTTTTTGGAAATTAGCTAGTACCCATATTGAATAGGACATAGAGGTGAAGAGGTTAAGGAAACTAATTATATCTAGTTTGAATTTGGTTCGTATGTCGATTGTTTGGGACATACTATTGAAGAAATTTGTGTAAAACCATCTATTCTATATGGAATTTAGAAAAAAATCCATATTGAATGGGACATTGGTGAAGAAAGTTGTGCAAACTCATTAATTCTATCAAGAATTTTGCTTGTACTAGTATTGATTAGGAAATAGCGGTGAATAAGCTAATAAACTAATTGTTTCTTGTTTGAATTTATTTACTAGGCCAATTGTTTAGGACATTATTAAAGAGGGGTGTGGACGCTCATTCATTATATAAGTCAATACTAATGGCATAGTAAATAGACATATGGTGAAGTTGTGCAAATTCATTAATTGTATATGAAAATTGGTAGGTACTAGTATTGACTAGGAAATATACATGAAGACAATGGAGAAACTAATCAACACATTGTAGAAGAAAAATGTGGAAAGTCATTCGTTATGTATGAAATTTAGTGGGGAAGTCATATCAAATGAGACATATTTGTGAATAAAGTTGTGAAAGTCATGAATTTTATCTGGAAATTGGTTAATACCCATATTAACTAGGACATAGGGGTGAAAACGTTTTGGTGAAACTAATTATCTCTAGTTTGAATTTGGTCAGTAAGTTGATTTTATGAGACACACTATTGAAGAAAGTTGTTGAAAATCATCCATTCTATATGGAATTTAGTGGGAAAGGCATATTGAGTGGGGCATTAGTGATGAAAGTTGTGCAAAATCATTAATTCCATTTGTAATCTAGCTCATACCAGTATTATAAATTTGTACAAATTTGTCAATTCTATCTGGAATTTGGTTGATACGAGTATTGACTAGGAAATATAGGTGAAGAAGATGTGGAAACTAATTGTTTTTAGCTTCAATCTTGCTAGTAGATCAAAGCATTGAAGAATGACGTGGACTCAACTCACTCATTCTATATGGAATTTAGTGGGAAAGCCTTATTCAATGGGATATATTGATGAAGAAAGTTGTTCAAAGTAATTAATTTGATCTTGAGTTTGGTCAATAGAAATATTGACTAGAAAATAGAGGGGAGCAAGTTTGTGGATTAAATTTGTTTCTAGTTTAAAGTAGGTTGGTAGGTCAATTATAGGAGACATATTATGGAAGAAAGTTGTGGAAACCCATTCACTCTACATGGAATTTAGTGTGAAATTCATATTAAATGTGACATGTTGGTGAAGAAAGTTGCGCAAACTCATTAATTCTATCTAAAAAATTGGTTGTTATCAATATTGAATAAGAAATAGAAGTGATGGAGTTGGGGAAATTGATCTGGGTTTGGAATGTTATTGAAAAAAGGTGTGGAAACTCATTCATTCTGTATGGAATTTAGTGTAGAAGTCATATCGAATGATACATAATCATGAAGAAAGTTATACAAACTCATTAATTCTATCTAGAAATTAGTTGGGACTAGTATTAACTAAGATAGAGGGGAAGAGGTTAAGGAAACTAATTGTCTCTAGTTTGAATTTGGTTAGTAGGTCAATTCTCTGGGACATACAATTGAAGAAATGTGTGAAAACACATTTAGTCCATACAGAATTTAGTAGACAAGTCATATTGAATGGGACATCGATGAAGAAAGTTGTGAAAATTCACTAATTCTATCTAGAATTTGGCTTGTACATTGACTAGGAAATAGAGGTGAATAAGTTGATAAACTAATTTTTTTTTTTTTTAATTTCTTTGCTAAGTCAATTGTTCAAGACATATTATTGAAGAGAGGTGTGGAAACTCATTCCTTGTACATGGAATTTAGTAGTAAATTCATATCGAATATGACATATGGTGAAGAAAGTTGTATAAATTTATCAATTCGATATGAAAATGGGTTAGTACTAGTATTTCCTAGGAAATAGACATGAAGAAGTTGGAGAAATCAACGAGTATATTATAGAAGAACATTGTGGAAACTCATTCATTCTATATGGAATTTAGTGGGAAAGCCATATCAACTAAGACATATTCATGAAGAAAGTTGTGAAAAGTCATGCATTGTTTTGGAAATTAGCTAGTACCCATATTGAATAGGACATAGAGGTGAAGAGATTAAGGAAACTAATTATATATAGTTTGAATTTGGTTGGTAGGTTGATTGTTTGGGACACACTATTGAAGAAAGTTGTGTAAAACCATCTATTATATATGGAATTTAGAAAAAAATCCATATTGAATGGGACATTGGTGAAGAAAGTTGTGCAAACTCATTAATTCTATCAAGAATTTTGCTTGTACTAGTATTGACTAGGAAATAGAGGTGAATAGGCTAATAAACTAATTGTTTCTTGTTTGAATTTATTTACATATGGGGTGTGGACGCTCATTGTTTAGGACATTATTAAAGAGGGGTGTGGATGCTCATTCATTATATATGGAACTCAATACTAATGCCATAGTAAATAGACATAGTGAAGTTGTGCAAATTCATTAATTGTATATGAAAATTGGTAGGTACTAGTATTGACTAGGAAATATTGTTGGCCCTCAACCAAGTTTTGAGAGAACATTGGTCGTGTTTGACCATTTTTGGGACTTCGATAGGCTGATCGAAGATGGAGCGATTAGGCGAAGTGGAGATCATGAGATCTCGCTTGTTTTGTAAACTTTTCGGGCTTTTAGGGTTTATGTAATGGGTATGGGATGTCATCCCATGGGTTTACCCATGTTTAGGCCTTTTTGTAAATGTATAAATAAATAGCTAGGCAATGTAATAAGTAGATCCAGTTGGCTATGTGCACGATATGTTTAGCTAAGTGTTGTATTGGACTAGACTCGACTTAGTGCATGACTAGTAGCTTCGTGCAAGAAGTATGTTAAGAGTTGCAGGGTTAGGTGCAAGTGATTGTAAGAGGCTTTGTGCAAACAAACTATGTAAGGCTACGTGCCTTGACCTGATTTTGAGGAAGGTGGAGCTAGTGCGTTGTGCACAGATCACCTGTCCAGTGCGAAGTTGGCTCGATGGCTTGGTGCCTATAAGAAGATTGAAGGAGACTAATAAAGAAGAAGAAGAGTTGGTGGGCATAGCCCCACACTGCGGTGAACGACGTATATCCTGTGTTGATGTGCTTTGTGAAATGATTTCCCATGTTGCTTATGTGTTTATCTTCTTAGTGCACTGATCTTTATATATGTTAGATAGATGTATGGATGCTCAGTGCAATATTGATGGTAAATGAATGCTAGATTTGAGTTAATGAGATGTGTTAAGTGATTGGAAATGTTTGATATGATCATTACTGCGTTGTTTTGTACTTAGGGTTTAATCTGCAATGTGAATGGATTTATGAACTAATGCATATTGATTAGCTAAGTGTTATGTTAAGTGTTGTAATAACATATCTATGTCCCAGCTAGGTTGTAGACACTTGAGTTCTACAACCCCTCTGCCTCTACCTCGGGTGAGACTTCATCTGCTTCACAGGTGTTGCCGAAAGGGATGGTAGTTAGGGTTTCGTTGGTGCACTGTTGAAGCATTGAACCCTGGGTCTTCCCCTATGTGCCAACAAATGGTTCCGTTGCTGGGACTTGAAACTGTGATTGTTGGGAACTAAAGAAAATAGAAAGCTTTATGCGTAGATCTGTTGCTGTAGTGCATAGTATTCGACTTGACTTGAAAAACTTGGTGCTAAGAAAGGAACCAGATCTGAAGAAAAGAGGTAAGATCTTAAATCTTTGTGCTCTAATAAAGGTAAGATAAGTGGAAATTTTTTCTTCAAAAGTATGAATCTAGGTATGTTTGATAGATTTTGTCCTAGTCTGAAAAAAAGGGCACAGTTAGAAGAAAGAGTCGATCTGAATAGATTTGATAGAGATAGTGAAATATATGTTATTCCTATGCATAAAAAGAATTTTTGGACTAACAAGTGGATGCAAGAACCTAGAAAGAATCTTTGCAGATTGCAGGTCCAGCACTGTGATCCTAGTACGCAGTACAGGAAAGGTTGGGGATCATTTAAAAGAAAGAGAGGATTGACACCATGTTATAATTGCAGGAGATCGGGACATCTTACTAAAGAATGCCCTGGTATAGGTCCTATTTGTCTTTGTTGTAAAGCTATTGGCCATGAAGTTGAGGATTTCCCTAGAATGGTTGCCAAAGTTGAAAAGATGAACATGAGACAATAAAACTATGAAGAAGGCCAAGGGACTACAGATATGTTAGAAAACCAAAAAGAGTGAGAGACTATGTTATTACAGATGAAAGAAACACTAAATGATCACAGAAAAATCAGTTTACCTGAGATCTTAAAAGAGAAGCAGCGCATAGAAACAATAATAGGAGACTTTGACATAGAATGTGTCTTAGATGAGGAAATCCAGGTGAATATCATGCCAGAAAGCACTTGGGAAATTTTGGGAAAGCCTATTATGATACCTTCATTGGGAAAGATAGGTTTGTTTAAAGGAAAGATGAAAACCCTATGTGGAAGAATTACTAATATACTTATGATTGCTCATGAAACATCGACCAAAAAAGAATTTGAAGTCATTAAGTTTGTTGAGAACAACCCCCCTTTTCCACTTTTGTTAGGAAAGACTTGGATTGAGAAAGATCAGATCCGAAAGGAAGCAGAGGAGGAATCTACAGAATAGAAAAAGCAAGAATTAAGGGGCCTCATATATTGAAAAATAACGCGACTAATAGAAGAACAAGAGGATAATTTGAATCAACAGAGGACCAAAGAATTAGATGTAAAAGTTGAAAGGAGACAAGAAGACTTAAAGAACCTGTCCATGCAGAAAATAATTGTATTCATCCCGGAAGTAGTAAGATAAGAGGTATTACCTTTGAACCCTTTGAAAGACCCTCAGCAGTGCGAAGTTACTATGCTAAGAGAAGATAAGAAAAAAAATGGAAACAGGAATCCAGAGACTCAAATCACAGGAAAGAAGGCAAGAAATCTCAATAAGAAGAAAGAAAAATTAGAAAAACTGTAGGAAGTTCCAGAGAAGACTTCGCAGAAGGCAGGCTTGTAGAACTTGAACCTCGCCGGAATAGCAGTACCATGCAGAATGGGACTTCTCCCCGACGAAGCTATATGACTTTTGGAGGCGTCCTGACCATTAGAATGACACTCTAGAACAATTAGAAACACAGTTATTGACGGAAAGATTTCCATCGGACCGTTGGGACCATGCCACAATGGCCCGATTCGTATTGATTGAGGCATTCCGACCTGTTAAAGGAATCCATTACGACGTTGCTTATTTAATCTGTCGGATGCTACACCGGGACCAATTCTTGCAAACTGAGATATCCGAGCTAACAGAGAATTGATCACATAATGCAATGTGTTGTCTAGACCTCATCTTCCGTTTGATTATCGTATCCGTCTGTTCGCGTACCTGATCTCCGTGATTACAAGTGTGAATGTCGGGCGAGCATAGTGCGCTAGAGAAGTCTGTAGAGGAGATTTTGATAGACCTCATGGCTCAGAAAGTCATGTCTGTAGGAATACAGGCATCGTCGACGGGTGGATTGCAAGCATCCCCCTCGACTGGACGTCGGTCTAGCTGAACCGCGACTGAGAAAAGAAGAAAACATTGCAATAATATGGCTAATGCGAAAGCAGATCCCGATGATCTTGCCTGACTACATACCGCCGTTGGTTGGTGCATTTATCCGTGACAGTGTTCCACGTGAATTTGAGCACACGTTGATCACTGCGTACCTCCCGAAGGGGATATGCACAGTTGGACCCCAGTTGGGATGGATCCCAGCTCTCAAGATCAACGAATTCAACCTCGGAGACTGAAAGAACTATGTGGTCTTTGCGCCTTCTAGATACCTCATGAATACGACTGGGAAGAAGCCCAAGATAGTTCCCCAGTAGTGGATTAAGGAGCTCACGTTCTCCACGATCTTGAGAGTAATGAAGATCCCCCATTTTGGCCAACATCAGGAGGTTAACACTTGCGTTAAACTCCTCCTTTCATGATATCACAAAGGGTATATGTGGCTTGACAGGCGCGTGACTGTGGATCCGACGCTGATCCACTTGATCACAGGACTGATCATGCAGGGACCAGACCCTCAACAGTTCTACCTAGGGAAGAAGTTAGATCACTCCCTGGCACAGCGCATCAAGGAGGACTATGGCGATGCAGAGAAGGGGAAGAGAGGCTACAATGTAGCCTCCATCTAAGATGGCACAGTGCGCCTTGCTTGTCATCTTATAGAAGGCAATCTCATATGAAAGAACCATCCGACAAAAGTCACAAGGTTCGTAGTCGACCTCGCAGGGAAGTGTGTCAAAGGAATGCAGATGAACTGGGCAAGTTACCTCATAAATGAGTTGGAGAAGGACTGTCACGGAGTGCAGGACCAAGGATACGAGTTTCACTTCATTTTGTTACTATTTTTAATCGCATTTGTTGCCTGGCAAATGCCGGAAGGAGCAACCTTCTTGGAAGTTGAGCCATCAGAACCATTGGTCGTAAGGTTCTCCAACTTGTGGTACACAACTGATATGGCGAGGTAGTGGCAGTAGAACGTTGTCTTCCATGCTTACTACCTACAAATAAAGCACGTCATTAAATCATTCCCCCGAATGACATCAAATACACTCCGTCAGTATAGGCCATTGGCGAAGTTTCACACAAACTGACACTTCATATACATCATCGCATGTAGGGATCAAAGTAAGGAGGATCTATAGTCATATTATAAACTGATCGATGAAGACATGGCAGAGATCACTAAGGAATTACCAACATAATTCCTTTTGTCGGTCGAAGATGCAGAGCTCTCCGACCCCAACATCATCGGAAGTCAATTGGTCACCCGGGATAAACATGATGGGCAGACTAGAGTAAACAAAAAGAAGAAAAAGGATGAAGTCCAAGACATATAAACTGATGAGGAGGACACCACATTAGATGAAAGTAGGCTCGATTCACCTGCAGGAGGAGGAGGAGATGAAGTGAACCAAAAGGAAGAAGGGGAAGAAGGAGAAAAGCAAGACAATGGAGAAACTACACCGTCGAAGGATCCCCTCACCACAACAGAAGCATCACAGAAGAGGAAGATTTCCTTAGAGAAACCTTCGACAAGAAAGAAGGCTCGTGCCAACAAGCCTCGGTCAAAGAATGTGCTTACAGTGGATGATATTGATCTCATCATCACAGCAGTAGAGGATGCTTCAAAAGACATCTTACAGAGACAGGGAGAAAATAAGGAGTCGATGTACGACAGAATAGAGAAGGAGCTCAAGGACATCCAGTGAGCTATCCATTTGAGCCACGCAGTTCCAACTGCGCCTTCTTCAATGGAAAATGAAGAATTGGGGGATGAGCCCACCCAATTGAAAAGGTTAGCATATGCGACAGGGGCTCGACTTCATCGAGCCCAAGAAGAAAAGGAGCAGGCCACAGAGGCCTTAAAGTAAGAAAAGGAGGAGGCCCTAGAGCAACTTCGACTTGCACAGAAGGAGAAAAGTGAAATTCAGGAAGAGTTTGAGCATAACAATGCGAAGATACAAGAAGAAAAATACCAACTGCTCCCAGAGAAGATTGTGGTCAAAGAGGCAGTAACTAGATCACTTCTCTCTGTCACAGGATTGGCACAGGCAGAACCAGAGTCAATTGAGATACAAGTGGGGAAGCTCATCGATGAAATTCAACAACTTCAATCATGGATAATGGAGTTATAACTCTAGGAAGTACCTAGCACTCCGCAATAAGTGCACGATCAGAGGGAAGAAGCTGTCAGGAACAGAGTAGAAAGAATCAGGGCATTGGCCTCAGAATGTTAAAAATTAAGTGATCGAAGTGCGCATACCTATGAGCGCCTTACAAAATATCCAAAGCTGAGGAAATTGGAAGCACAACTCTAGGAGGTGAAGAAGCAGGCATCCACCATGCAAGCATAGATGAAGTTTCTTACTACAGTTGAGAAGACGAAGAGGTCACAGGAGCAACGCGCAGTCGAACAATGGGTCACTGCTATCCAGGGCAAGGTTATGGAAGTGACACAGAGACTCCAGCTGGTGCAAGATGAAGCCTGCATAATTTTTGAAGAAGCTGAAGGACAAGGATTGCAGCTAGACCAACTGGTTGCGACAGTGGAACAACGCTTGGAAGGGACTGTCATCGAGAAAGTAACATATGTGTTTTTTTATTTTTTTTAAATTATATTGATTTTATGTGTACTTAGAAGAGTTTTTTAACAGATGAATTGTTTCATCGTGCAGACAGAGGAGCAACACGTTCGGTGGATATGCCAGCACTAGGGCATCGTGGATATGCTCAGATAACAGTGGAGCAAGAGGTAGCGACAGGGGGTCTCTAGGAGGTTGAAAGAAACCTTTGTGGTCTCATGATGGGTATCCCTCATCTCAAGAGGTGGGTTGTACCCTTGCATCTACAAAGACATATCGTGGGAGTCCCCGAGAGCTTGAACTCTCTATTAAGACAAGTGGCATGTCCAGTAGTGTGCTACTTAGAGCACAACGTGATGCAGGAGGATTAGGACCTTCCTGATGTTTTTTTTTGTATAGTCTGTATGACGATGTTATGGGAATGAGGACCCAAATTGTTTCCCTTCTATGTACTTTTTGATGTAACCAAACATTTTCTATCACGCAGTCTATATATATACAAATCCGAGTTTTTTTAGTGCCAAATGATGTTTGCAAATATCAATGTCTTTATGTGATGCGTTTAATATACATGTGATGTATTTTGTATGATTTATTTCCTTTATAAAAAATCATCTATGCGTGAGATATCGATCCATGATATAATTTTCTAGCAAATACGAAGTTGTATTAAGTCCTCTTGGTATGTGTCTGTATTAGATAAATTCAAACATTCTTTCAAGATGACGAACACGTAGGTGGAGACACAATAGGATAGGATTGCAAATTGCGTAGATCTGATTAAGTTGACAGACCACGAGTTGAGAGTCTAGGTTAATAATCATGTGAGATATACCTAGGGAGGAGTCTTCGGTTAAAAGTCCGATGACACTATGATATTCTGCCATGTTGTTAGTTGTTGATCCTAGACAAATACCTCCTGAACTCACCAACTCATCAGAGTGGTAAATGACCCAAGCTGCATAAGCAATGTTCTGGGTGTGTCGACTAGCACCATCTGCAAACCCGACAAAGATAGGAAGGGAAGATGTCATCTGCGCACGCAATCACAAGACAAAGTATAAGAGTCTAGGAAAAAACTCATGCACACAAGAGAAAAGACACACCAAAACTAAAATAAAATAGTGTACAAAGCACACATGCTAGATATCTTATGCATAGTACTTCTTAAGGTAAAGCCCATTTTGGGGTTCACCCAGGGAGATTTCGTCGTAGTCAATGAGCTTGTAGGCACCTCTATGTAAAACACTTTTCACGATGTAAGGACCATGCCACAGAGGTTCTAACTTACCTGTCCCTAACTTATCATGAGCCTGGTCATAAATGAGGACTAGGTCTCCTTCTGTAAAAGTAGGAGGGTGGATGGACTTGTCATATTGACTCTTCAGTCGCTTTTGATACGTCTGATTAACGAGAGCAACATCACGACGTGTTTCATCCAACCTAGTAAGATGTAGGAAGCGTTCTTCTTTAGTAGAAGTGTGAGGTAGAAGTTCTACTTTGAGTTTTAACGAGGGAATTTCACACTCAATTGGTAAAAAAACTTCTATGCTATATACTATCTGGAAAGGAGTGAATCCAGTAGTAGTTTTCACAGAGGTGTGGTAAGCCCAGAGAGCAGAAAAAAGTTGTAAGTGCCAAGATGTTTTGTTTTCCCCTACCATACATTGAATCATGGTTTTAAGGACTTTGTTGATAGCTTCAACTTGTCCATTTTCTTGAGGATAGTAAGGGGATGAGTTCTCATGGCGAAAACCCAACTTGGCATGTAACTCACTCATCATCTAGTTTTGAAAATGTGACTCATGATTAGTGACAATAGCTTATGGAACACCAAAGCGAGTGATGATGTGGTTGAAAAAGAAGAGATATGTAATACGATCATCATTCAGAAAGGTAGGCATAGCCTTAGCCCATTTTGTGAAGTAATCAACTTCAATGATGATATAACCGTGCCCCTGGTTGAGGTAGGCTTACACTGCATGAAATCAATGCCCCATTTGGAAAAGGGGTCGATGGCGATAATGGGATGCAGTGGAGTGGGGTGGGTGCATGCATTTTTATGAAAAACTTGGCAGGGTGGGCATTATTTGTCATCCTCAATGCAATATTTGAAAATAGAGGGCCAAAAGTAGCTGACACATAAAATTTTCTGAGCTGTAGCCATCCCATAAAGGTGACGACCACTTTCTCCAAGATGAAAATCATTAAGGATGCGTTCAACCTCTTCATGAGTTAAACAACGTCGTAGAATAGTATCGATACCATGGCGATACAAAGTGTCACCAATGATAAGGTAGCGTCGAGAATGGTGATGAATACAATGTTCTTCACGAGAGATATCGGGCTGAAAATGTTGGGTCTAGAGATAAAGAAGGATATCTCCATACAAAGGATCGGACGTGTTAATGAGGAAAATAGATTCATCGGGGAGAGAATCTCTAGGCTCGATATCTTCATCATCATGGGGAAGATCGCAGATAAGATCCGCAAACACCATGGATTTTTTGGCTTTGGACTTAGCAAACTCAAGATCGAATTCCTGAAGGATGACGATCCATTTGGAATATTTTCCCCCAAGGACTTGACATGTCAGAATATGATACAGGCGGTTAGATTTCGCGATAATTGTGGTAGTGTGTAGCAAGATGTAATGGCGAAATCTCTGGGCAATTATGACGACTGCCAAAGCCAACTTCTGAACATGTGAATATCAGAGCTCTGGACCAAATAGAATTTTACTCAGATAGTATATCACATGTTCATCACTGCTAGGGTCGTCTTGAACTAACACCATAGCGATAGTGGAAGTAGAGGCCATTAAGTAAAGGATGTAATCCTGCGTATAATTCGAAGGATGTAACAAAGGTGTATTGGTTAATGCATGCTTCAGAGCATCAAAATATCATTGAACAGTGTCATCCTAGATGAAAGGGGTGTCTTTCTACAACAATCGCATAAATCATTTGGTAATATCAACATAGTTACAAATGAAACGACGAAGAAATTTTTCTTTCCCCTGCAAAATTTGGATTTGTGTCAGATTATTAGGTGGAGGTAAAGCAAGGATATCCTTAATATTTAAGGGATCCACCCGAATCCCATCTTTGGAGACAACGAAACCAAGGAGTCGACCTGATTCAACATCAAAGATGCACTTGTGTGGGTTCAAATGAATACGGTAGAACCGACATCGAAGAAAAATAACCCGTACATGACCAATGTGGTCTGATTGACTGGATGAATGGGCAGGTAAATCGTCGAGGTAAGGTTCTGAAATATGTTTGATATCGTGGAAAGCATATAACATGGCATGCTGGAATGTAGCACCAGCATTTTTGAGACCAAACGGAAATTTCCATTAGGAGAAATTTCCCCACGGGCAAATGAAGGTTGTTTTATGATGATCAATGGGTAAAATTTCAATTTAATTGTACCCTGAGAATCCATCCATGAAAGAGAAAATCATGCTACCAGCGCAATTATCAATGATCTGGTCGATGAAGGGTGTAGGGTAATTGTCTTTCGGACAAGCCTTATTGAGATCCCTATAATCAACACAAACATGAATGATGCCTTGTTTCTTAGTGACTATAACAATGTTAGAAACCCATTTCGTCAAGGGGATGGGATAGATGAATCCATATTTCAATAATTTCTCAACTTCGGCCTTAATAGTCATGGTTTCGTGTGCTTTCTGTAGAAAATGCCACCCAGATCACATTTGTTTTTGGGTTACATGGATTTAGTCCAGTCTTCCTCCTGGTCATAATACACAAAGAATCTATCACTTCAGTTCATTTCGTTCTTTAAAAACTGATCATGAAACGAAAGCGGCTTATTTGAGTTCATTCGTTGTAACCATACGTTTCACAATCCTCATCCACCAAATGTTGTCCGGTTGCATTCTCGATGATGGCGGCCTTGGGTCTCTATCGTGTAAAATTGAACACCACCCATGTTAATACAACTCAGGGAAACTAGTTGATGTTGAGACATTATCGAAGAAAGTTAAATTGGAAATGGAGGATTGGTACACATGTTATTTAGGAAAATTATTTATTTCTAGTTTGAATTTGGTTGGTTGGATGACTGTATGTGCATAGTATGAAGAAAGGTGTGGAAACACATCCATGTTATATGGAATCTAGTGGGAAATCCCTATTGAATGGGCCATATTTGTGAAGAAAGTTGTACAAACTCATCAATTCTATCTCGAATTTGGTTGATATGAGTATTGACTAAGAAATGGAGGTGAAGAAGATGTGGAAACTAATTGTTTCAGGCTTGAATCTTGCTAGTATATCAAACCATTGAAGAATGATGTGGACTCAACTCACTCATTCTATATGAAATTTAGTGGGAAAGCCATATTCAATGGGATATATTGGTGAATAAAGTTGTTCAAAGTAATTAATTTGATCTTGAGTTTGGTCAATAGAAATATTGACTAGAAAATAGAGGGGAGCAAGTTTGTGGATTAAATTTGTTTCTAGTTTAAAGTTGGTTGGTAGGTCAATTATAGGAGACATATTATGGAATAAATTTGCGGAAACTCATTCACTCTACATGGAATTTAGTGTGAAAGTCATATTAAATGTGACATGATGGTGAAGAAAGTTGCACAAACTCATTAATTCTATCTAAAAAATTGGTTGGTATCAATATTGAATAAGAAATAGAGATGATGAAGTTGGGGAAATTGATCAGGGTTTGGAATGTTATTGAAAAATGGTGTGGAAAATCATTCATTCTGTATGGAATTTAGTGTGGAATTCATATCAAATGATACATAATCATGAAGAAAGTAAAACAAATTCATTAATTCCATCTAGGAATTAGTTGGGACTAGTATTAACTAAGATAGAGATGAAGAGGTTAAGGAAACTAATTGTCTCTAGTTTGAATTTGGTTGGTAGGTCAATTCTTTGGGACATACTATTGAAGCAATGTGTGGAAACTCATTTAGTCCATACAAAATTTAGTAGACAAGTCATATTGAATGGGACATCGGTGAAGAAAGTTATGTAAATTCACTAATTCAATCTGGAATTTGGCTTGTACATTGTCTAGGAAATAGAGGTGAATAAGTTGATAAACTAATTGTTTTTTGTTTGAATTTCTTCGCTAAGTCAATTGTTCAAGACATATTATTGAAGAGAGGTGTGGAAGCTCATTCCTTGTGTTAGAGATATTTCTTGCATATGGGGGTAGAATACAAAAGAAGGGGTAAAAACCCACTTGTCCAAAGTTTCGGGCGATAATGCGCCTGTGGTAAGCAGCAAGCAAGACCGGGCGGTCCAGATTTGCGCGCCCAGATCGACGATGCACAGCAAATTCTGGACCCCCCTTGCCTTCTGATCTTTAAGCGAGGGGGGGGGGGTCCGAGATCGGGGGCACACCTCTCCAACGGTCCAGATAAGCGCGCCCGGATCAACGACGATGAGGACCATTCCGGACCCCCCCCGCCTTTCTACCTTTAAGCGGAGGGGGGGGGTCCGAAATCATAGATGCAGTTTCCGATGGCCACGATCGAGACGCCCAGATAAATGGCGCTCGTGCGACCCCGACCTTCTCAGCTGCCCTGTCT
This sequence comes from Picea engelmannii, assembly GCA_009831015.1. Taxonomy (NCBI): domain Eukaryota; kingdom Viridiplantae; phylum Streptophyta; class Pinopsida; order Pinales; family Pinaceae; genus Picea; species Picea engelmannii. Next base: position 15,153 of record WSFP011473239.1, read on the forward strand.
TTAATCCGCATGGGCCCGCCTCCTGCCATGTCATCTTTCTTCCCACCTTTCCCTCGCCGCCATGTGTCACCATTCACCTATCTCTCACACCTCCAGATGGCCTTTCCCTCGTCTCATCATCCACTCACCATCGGCCACGTGTCCCATTCCTCTCCATGTCAGCCCCTCACCCGGAGGCGAGTTCTTCCCGCCGTCATCCTTTTCTCGTCACGTCATTCCTTTAATGCCCTTATAACCCGGCGCGAACATTCCTCCATGCTGGCCTCCATACCTGTTCCTCAAGACATTCAGTTATTCCAGGTGGCAGTGCGAGAAGTCATCCAGATCCCGAAGTGCTGAGTTGGCTGGGCCATTATAAATCCCAAGAAGCAGTTATTGAAGCGGTTGGTGGTGGTTAGACATTGTCTCCGCCATAATGGGGACATCCTGCAATGAATTAAAGGCACGTTGATTCGCCGAATAAACTGTCAGAAGACTGATCGTGTATGCCATAAGTTGCACAACCATTCAAAGATTGCAGCTCCGTGTTGTCAGAAGCCATGCAGACGCAAAGCCTTCAATGATACGTCTCGATCTTGTTGCTGTTGTTGTTTTGAGTATATGTAGGCATTTTTTCCATTTTTGTATCTATCGATGGTAGAGCTAAGCTCCCGACTGTAAAGTTTCAGCGACATTCTGGTTTCCTGGTTATGCCTCTGTGTTTGAGACTTCTTGGTTTATAACAAACAGTTTCCTTTCTTTTCCATCTTTGTTTCATCTTTGCTAGAGGGTTCACAGTGAAGGATTCACGTGGACTTAACAATCTTGTTGCGATAAAGGATTTGTTGTGGCATCCTTGTATTCTCTGGTATATGTGTTTGAATGTAAAAGGATTTTGTGTTCGAATACATTTCTTCTTCAGTCTGTCACAAACCGGATGTCTGTGATAGATCTTGCACCCTTCTTGTATAAGTCTTCCACCTGCTCACCCTTTTACTATGACCCACTGTTTGGAGTTTATCAAGACCTCACTCGTTCATGCATGCCTGGTCTAGTTTTCGAGTTGAGATTGTGTTGTTTTGAGTTTTTCTCCATTTTGATCAGCCTTTAAACAAATCGTGACATTAAAAAACTGATGGGCGTCGGGCTCTGCTCCTGCTAGCAATCCAGGGGTGACTTCCGATAGCCAACATTTCTGGCGCCGTTGCCGGGGACGAAGTTGAAGATTTTTCCTAGGAAGAACGACAACGACTAACTGATTTCTAAAGGTGCATCAGATATCAGAACTGGAAGATTGCTACTGTGCACCTGGCGACTCCACTGTAATGACTCCGCTGGGGAGAACCTTTTCTATCAACTGTGGCTTCGAGAGGAAGACATACGAGGTCAAATCCACATTTTCCTTTGGCCACACCAGAAGCAGACTTGGAAGTGGTGCGCAGAAAGGGAAAGAGAGCTGCAAAAGAAGTTTCTGTCGATGAAAAAGGTAATACGCCCTCTCCTTCTGTGAGAACTCCATTTTCAGATTCTCAGTTTCCTAGCCATCCTTCCTCTAAAGTTTCCAGTTTTCTGAACTTTGGGAGTGTTCCTGCTGAGTTTTCCCCTCCTGGTCTAGTATCAGAGGGAGAGAACCTTTTCACTCCCCCCTCAGGAGGTTTCACTACTCCTCCTTTGATTACTACTGCTGCACAGAGAGAGACACCTGCACACTCTGGTCTCTTAGACTTCTCTCTGTTTTTCCCGTCATCTCCTGTGAGGACCTCTCTTCCTTCCTCACCTGTTCACACTCCATCTCCTCCGAGTTCTCCTCCACTCAAAATCCCTATGGCTGGTGCTAATCCCCCTCCGAACAGAATGGATGCCATAGTAGCTGCCAGATATGCTCCTTTGATCCTTCCTCAACCTTTGAACCCTCTCCCTACTGGAGACTATTTGAAATACATGCCCAAGTTCAGTGGTGAGGGAGATGTCACTGCTGAAGAGCACCTGGCTGCCTTCTACAGCTATGCAGACAACCTGAATATTGAGAATGAAGATGTTTGGATGAGAGTCTTCGTCCAGAGCTTAGATGGTGAGGTCAGGAAGTGGTTCAAGGGATTGGCCCCAGGATCCATAGCTGGGATTGAGGCTCTGGATAATGTTTTCCTGAGACAGTGGGGGGACATAAAAGATTATATATATTACATGACTGAGTTTGGGTCCCTGAAGAAGCAGGAAGGAGAGTCTGTCTCTGACTTCTCCAAAAGATTCAATAA
>WSFP011473242.1:0-17385 GCA_009831015.1 Picea engelmannii
TTTGATACCCAGCTTGGTGCGCAAGGTATGGAATATATTTGTGAACTCTGGCACTTCTTGGTCTCTTTCTTGCCGCAGTGTGGTCCATTTGGTATACAAGTCGTCATAACTTCCAACATGGTAGTATTGTTCCTTAATAGCATCCCTGAAGGATTCCCAGGTGGTCATGATTGTAAATAACGAGGTTTCCTCTGTTTCCTTTTGCTCACAGAAAGTTTCCCACCAATGTTTGACATGGGGAACGACTTTCAGGAGCACAAAAGTAATATTTTCTCTATTTGAAAATTTATGGATAGAAAAATACCCTTCTAGTAGATTCAACCACTTGTCTACACCATCTGCGTCTATCTGACCTTCAAATACAGGAATATCAAATTTTATTTGTACCTTGAAGGGGGCGACACCTCTTCTCGAAGAAGATACGTCGCTTGTTGGTAGCTGTTGAAGGATTTGCGCAAAACTATCCATCATCTCATTCCTCTGTTGCGTGAGGGATTCCTCAAGCAACATTTTGAAAGGATCTCTTGTCCTGTCATCTTTCATTTCTCCTACCATGAGCGGTCTCTTGGGCATGTAAGAGCTTTGGTCCTCAAGAGAAACAAGCTCGAGACCCAATTCTTTGTACTCTGACCTCGTTGGGGACATGCATTAAGACGACAAGGAGTAGACCGCTCTGATACCACTAATCTGGATTTTATGAACATAACGAAATGACTATAGATTATTAATAGATTCTTAACACATAATAAGAGAGATATAGTAAAACTAGTTTTCTATTCAATAAGAAAATAAGATGAAACTGTAAAATGCAGTGGAAAACAAGCGTGCTCGAATGGTGGCAGTTTATCTCTGAGAAGAGATGTGATGGTTGCATTCATTCACAAGAAGATGATTACAATGAGGCTCTGAAGGCCTTTTTACAATAAATAGGAGTGTCAAAAACCCTATACATCCAAAAACCTAACCCTAGGAGATGAAGCGCCAAAAGTCATGTGGGCCCCGTTTGGGTAAGCTAGTACATCAACTTCTCAAAGTTGTAACTTTTGCATACGATATTCATTTTAGGCGCACGATAGCCCATTGGAAATATCTATCTGAGGACTACAAATGTTGACGAAAATTTCAAGATGAAAATTTTCAATTGGTAGATACCCAAAAAAACGTCGTTTAGGGCCTCAAAACGGCTCCGTAAGTTCAGGACCCGAAAAACTGCTAAAAATAGAAAATTACCAAAAATTCCAGAAATTTTTTTGAGCCAGCTAGAAAAGGTGGGTGGCCACTGATATCCACCTGGATCACCAAGAACCCAGAAAAATTACTTCCAAAATATGATCCAGAATTGTATGGATCTCCCAAGGATCATATTAAGAAGTTTATTCTCACTTTTAGGTTGATGAATGTACAACATGAAGACATGGTCTATCATTTTTTCCCTTATACCTTTGAGAACTCAACCTCCACTTGGTATTTTAATCTATCTATTGGTTCCATAACCAATTGGACTAAGTTCCAAAAGGATTTTTTAGATAAATTCGGGGAAGAAACCACCACTGGGGAATTGGTGGTTGAGTTATTCGTCTCTAGCATGGGACCCAATGAAAATATTAAGGAATTCAACCAATGTTTCACCACAATCCTAAATAAATTTCAGCATGTAACAACCCCTAGTCAATAATTATAGATTGAGGTTTATGCTAACTCCCTTCTAATAACAATCTCTATGTTTGTCAAAAGGGATAATAAGGGTACCTTGGCTCCTAATTTTGAGGAAGCCAAAGAAAGAGAATTTGAAATGAAAGGTTGTAAGGAGAATCAGATTTCATTAGGTAGAAAGAAAACAACACAACCCAAAAGAGGCCTTTTTTTGTCAGGACCACCAGGTAAGAAACATCTTGAAAGTAGTGAAAAATATACAACTGATATTGAGAGTTTACAAATGATGATAAAAAAAAAAAAATGTAATGAGATAGTGGACATGAAGAGGAATGTAGGAGAAGGATCTTTAACTCAAATACATTACAAACCTTTCTTTATGAAAGCTAATCCTTTTAAGGACATTGAACCTCCCCCAACTAACTTGAATATTGATTTAGGTGAAGTAGCTTCAGATAATTTCTGCAATTACCATGAGGCCATCCACTCTGAGAAAGCCTACCCACAATGGTTAGATTCCATGAGCTTGATGGAAAATCATTTTATATATGGATGTTCCATGACAGATGAAGCCAATGACCAAGCCCTAGGCACTAAAAACGAAGATTATCATGAACATCCTAGAGAAGTAGCCATGGTCTTATAATACATAATGTCTGGGGTAAACATGAAAAGAGAATATTATGTGATGGATGAAACCCTTGTTGTCCAGACCAGGAGCAAAGGCCTTGTCTCCCAGTCCCATCCTATTGTGGATCAGACCCCTAAGAAACCATGGACATATATAACTATAGTTAAACCCAGTCCTGCATTTCTCACTCTACCTAAATATATAGATCAAGAGTCTGAGCATATGGAATACAACATGTTTGAATATTTGAAGAAAATTAAAGAAAACATATCCTAGGAAATTACTCACTTGGTTCAAATTTTGGAAATTCCATAGCCATGACAGCTGAAACATCAATTACATAGAATTCTGAATTATTTTTGCAAAAGGATGAGATTTTATCATAAATTTGTAATAGCCCCAATGTATATTCTACAACTAGTGCTTCAAAAGGACAAAACAATGCAAAATGTTGTTCCTAATATTTGGACACTCTTTTTTGATGGGTCTAAGTCTCAGGAAGGAACATGGGTTGTGTATGTTTTTGTAGACCCGAATGGTAAACATAGTTTCCTATGATGTAGGCTAGAATTTGACTGCATGAATAACATTGTTGAATATGAAGCTTTGGTTCAAGGGATGAAAAAGGTTGTGGATTTGAATATAATACAAATCAAGGTTTTCAGATATTCTAAAATTATAGTGAGATAGATCAGAAATTCCATACATTGCAACTCACCACACCTCAGGAACTATCAACAAGAGGTCCACGGGCTAAAAGATAAGTTTCTAGCTTTCAACATCACTACTATCCCATGGTCCCAAAACCTTTTCACCGATTCATTGGCTACAACAGCTCTAGGTTATCCCCGTTAGAAGACTAAGAAGCCACTAGGTTCATGATTGAGCTTCTATATAAACCTTTTGTTCCTGATAATGTTACCAATTGGAGGGTGCTTGAAGGAGATAAACAAATAATAGAATTCTTTACTAATGAAGAAAAGTTTAGGGACCTTTTCATTGATGATGATGAATCTCAAATAGTTCTAACTGGACTAGAGTTTGAATGTTTGAAAGATATAGATGATAAAAAAACAAGAAGATCTAAATTGCATACCATGCCCAAAGGGGTAATCAACATTGAGAATCTATTTGACTTGTAAGATAAGTTCTAATAACCCAGGGAACATCAATCTTGGTAAGTCGATACATGTAGATGAAAGAAAATCTTATCTTAAGTTGTTTATAGATTATCGAGACATTTTCGCATGATCTTATGAATATCTTAAAACTTATGATACAAGAATCATACAACATAGAATACCCCTCAAGAATGATGTCAAACCTTTTCAACATAAATTTAAAGTTTCACCCTTCACTCAAACCTTTTCAACATAAATTTAAAGTTTCACCCTTCACTCAAACCTCTAATTCAAAAAGAACTTAAGAAATTGTTAGATGCAAAAATTATCTTCTAGGTAAGGCATTTTGCATGGGTGGCAAAATGCAAATACAAATCACACAAAATAACAATACAAATCCACTTCATTGTAAGAGTAAAAATGAAAACCCATTTTCACTTCTGCAAACCCAAGGAATTTCCTCTGTACATCTTTGTCAAATACTGAATACAGTAACTTGCACTGCAATCTTCAACGGGTTGCTAATTACAAACAGTTAGCAATTAGAGGCAGTCACTGAGTTTACTATTTGCTTGGTTACTATTACAACCACTGCTAAACATTTCAACATTAAAGTTGTTAAAATCCTGCACTGCACATCTGGAAATCCATTCCTTTGTGGACAACAAAATTAAGTTTGCACAGGATATTTCAACGATAAAGTTGTTGAAATCCTGCACTGTACATCTGGAAATCCATTCCTTTTCTCTTTTTAACGAGAGTGGAGATTGTTTGGACCCCATGGTCGGGTGGTTTATAATATATTTTGATATGCTTTTAGGTAAGACCTTGACATGTGATCTAAATTTGCATGAAATAATGGTTTAACTGTAAAGTGGTCCGAGTCCACTGCACATCCTCCAAAGTTTGAATTAACTCATGCATATTTTGGGTAATTAATTTTCAAGTTAGAGTTATGGTAATAGTAGATGTTAAATCAATTTTCAATATTTATAATAAATATAAAATAAATACAGTTTTATTTATATTAAAATGTTTATTAATTATGAAGATTGAGTTATGGTAAGAGTAGATGTTAAATCAATTTTCAGAGTATATATATATATAAAATAAATAAAGTTTTATTTATATTAAAAGTTTTATTTATTATGAAGATTGGAATTATGATATTAGAAAATGTTATAATTTTTAATATATATAATAAATATAAAATAAATATGAGAAATAAAGCATTATTTATTTTAAAAGTTTTAATAATTATGTAGATTGAAAAAAAATGTTGGAAAAGACAATGAGAAAGAAAGATGTCATTCATGGATCAAAATCTTGTTATGGACAATCCTTGCAATAGAGAAGAGATTATAAATATATCCTTAGAATTATAATTTTGAGGAAGATAATAAAAATGATTTATATTAAATTATAGATATAATTTTGAAATGGAAATAAAAATATAATTTTATTTTGATAATATATTATAAATAGTTTTAATGCAATAATGTTATCATTTTCATTCATTAAAAGTGTTTGAGGAGTCCTACAATCTTGGAGAGCAAGTAAGAATTCTAAGGATTTTTGGTCCAATATGGGTATGACTAATAATATTGATAAGATAAAAGTCATGATCATTAAATCCAATAAGATCGCAGATAAATGGAGGATGTAAAGCTTATTATGGGCTTGAAAACAATTGTAAATCAATCGATCTTTGGATCTGGGATAATAAAAAACTCTTGTTTGAGAGTTTTGTTACTCCGGTTATTCTATATGGATGTGAAGTTTGGGGATATAGTATCTCTTGAGAATTATGGAGAAATATAGAGAAAATCCAAAAGAATTTTATAACCTATAATCTCAAAATTAAAGGAAATACGCCCTATCCTATCATCCTCTTAGGGGCAAGCCTTTCCCTCATTGAGAGCACAACTGTGACTAGATACCTAATGTATAAGAACAAGTTAAACAACATGGAAGACAAGAGGCTTCCTAAAATTGCTTCAAACTACAACCATAATCACCTTCGACTCAAGCATGGATGGCATAAAGATGCCCAGTCTTGGCTAAGCCATTGGGAAATCATGGAAGGGACTATTTTGCACAATAAGGATAATGTTAAAAATATTATTAAATCAAAATTTAAGGAGAAAATGCAGTGTGATAAAGAGTTAGATGAAAAAAGAAAATTAAGGTATTATAAGGAGGTAATCAATCCTAATCTAGAATATCAAATTTATCTCTTTGTTTTGAAAGTGTAAAGAAAAAAATAAGCATTGCTAAAACAAGAACAAATTCTCATGAGCTTCATACTGAAACTAAACATTGGTCAATTCCTAAAGTGTCATGGGATGAAAGAGTGTAGATCACCTTTGTGATACTAAGAGGGTTGAAGATGAAAATCATTTTCTCTTAGATTGTCCATCCTATACCGATATTAGATCTCAATTTCAAAATATTTGTCACACTACCATTCTTCCTAACCTTTCAACTCAACAAAACTATGGTGATCTTGGAAAGCTTCTCTTAATGCTTTTCGAGCACAAAAACAAAATTATAAAGAATTGCAAGTAATCCCTTACCTTCTTAAGGTATGATAGACCAATTCGGTCTCAGTGGACATTAATCATCATCACCATCATCATTATAGTAAGATTAATATTATCATTGAAATTAAATATTGTGTAATAATAAAGAATATTGTGTATATTATAAAGGTTAAAAAAAATGTTATAAAAATGAAAAAAACTATATTATCTTAATGTAATTCTAGTGGTAATAAGGAAAATCATATTTTCCATATTTATTCTTCAATTATAACCAATTATATATCCCTATAAAAATTTATACTTTTACATATTGATTAAAATTACAATTTCATTGATGGTTAAAACAACAACAATCATCAATAAAACAAATTGCATTCCACATTCACATGTAAAAGACAAAATACTCTATCGAACGCATGTTAAAAGTTGGAATTACAAAATGACATTATAATGATAATGACAGAATACTCCATCAAAAGTATGCTAAAAGTTGGAATTACAAACGAAGCATACCAATAGGTGATGTGTTTCATCTTAAGAGGTCACAAGTTCAAATCCAGAGGGGGGTAGGGTATGTATACATTTGTAGACTTTACCAATCAAATCGTTAGGCGGAGGGGGGTCTCTTGTCCCACAAACAAGGGGATCTCATACACCAATTTAATGTGGTGGCTTAGCTGTGACCTTAAAAATAGATTATTATTATTATTGTTAATCAAGAACAATTTTAAGGTCTCATTTTTATTTTCTTCTCATTCTTACATTTTACATAGTGCCTTATTCTTTCCTCTTTGTTTTAGAATCACTTTTAATATATAGACATTGGATATCTTACTAAGGTTTATTTTGAAACACTTTGTCGTTATGTTTTTTATTAAACATTGGTATTTTTTCAGTGGATTGTAAAAACCCTCTTTAAAAAGTTAATCATAAACTTATTAATAATTCATTAAATGGAGAAAGGTTAATATGAAAAATTAAATATATTTAATTATTAATTCATTCTATTTTTATTATATTTTTAATAATAATTTTAAAATTAAATACACAAAATTTAACAATTACCATATAACTAAATTTAAAATCACTTTCATTTCTTTTAGACTTTAATCTATATTAACTTAAATAATATATTAAAATAATAATTTTTATTTTATTATTTCACTTTAACTTTATGTATCAATCCATTCCTATGTTATAGATTCTATGTGTTAAAAAAAACTTTACCACAAAACCTTTTTCTATAAATAAAAGCTTATGATGGTATTTTTTAGATAAAAGTGACGTTACATTAGTGTTAATTACAAGGTTTTTAAATTTTAGAATTTATATAACCGTAAAACTTTATCACAAAACCTTTTTCCGTAAATAAAAGCTTATGATGATATTTTCGTTGATAAAAGTGACGTTACATTAGTGTTAATTACAAGATCTTTAAATTTTAGAATTTATATAACCAGTAAGAGATTTCATGTAACTAGTAAGAAATTTCATGTAATCTTCATTTAAGATGAGTTAATATTATATTTTAGTTAATATCATATTTTAGAATTTTACACGGGATTTTTGAAGGTTGGTATAGATAAACACAAAATATTACTCCCTATTATAGATATGATTTTCGGATTCTCGGATCAGGTGCTCAGAAGATAATTCGATGAGGGAAGCGCTCCCCGAGATCCGTTGTCAGCTTCCCCCATGTCCTCTCCTCAAACACCTAGTCCTCCCCTCCCTCATTAAACCTCACACGCCATTAAACTCATTCGTGCGACTGCTTGTCATCGTCCCTCCTCTGCATTCGGATCCCCACGTTCGTCTTCACCTGACACCTTGTACTTTGGTGGAGTTTATTGCTCGTAATGGCACCTTCGGTGTTGATTGTGGGAGCTCTCATGTCCTATCATTTTCCTGAGTTCTCCAATGGTCTATTCCTCCCTCCCTCCCCACCCTCGCTAACCATTTCTCCTGTTGCTCTCCCGCTCTGCTCTTGCCCTTTGTTTCTTGCCTGGTTTTCTATCTTTCCCATACCCTCCACCTCTGCCTTGCTTCATTTTCCCTTTCTCCCTTCCTCTCTGTCAGCGTCCATGGCTCATGGGAACTCTCATCGTTACTCTTGGGGTGGTCGACGTTGGGCCTCGGGCTCACGAGCTATCTCCACTACAGAAAATCTGCCTGACGACTACCATGCTCACACCCCTCTAGAAATTCAAGATGAAATCGACCTTGTTGAAGAGAACATCAAGGTTCTTAGACGTTTCATCTCCAATGAGGAGGTAATAAACACCACTCGGTCCTGGGTTCTTGATCATGGCTTTACGAGGGTGTGAGGTTCCCGATACTTAAAAACCATTTATCTCTACTGACACTTACAAATGTTAATGGGTAAGGTTTTGGTGGAGAGAAATGAAGTTCATCAAGAAATTCTCCTCCAATTGGATGATGTGCAGCTCCAGGTGAAGCTCGTGGATCACAAGATGAACTTGCTAACATAGTGGTTGGATTGGACTTCACCAACTTGAATTATCCACAACCACAGGTTCCTCTAGCAAAAGAACATCCTCCTCTAATTTAATTTGTTAATGGTTCTTAGTTTAGATTCTTTTTTTTTTTGGTCCAAAGGATTGGGTGCTCTTTCCCCACCTCCCTTCATCCCTTCATCCATCATAATGATAGGCATGCATATATTAGACTCTCCTTTGCTATTCAGAACTTATATTATTTTTTGCTTTATGATTTTGAGAAAATCCTGGTTTTTAAAGACTAATAAGCTTGACACAATGATTTTCTATTGCTGATTTGGTTTACCAAGCAACAACAAAGTCCTTGTATATTTCTTTTTGAGCTAATACAAAGAATATGGATAGTTAACCCAAATATATATATATATATATATATATATATATATATAATTTCCTAAAATTCTCATTTCAATAAGTTTCAGTATAATGTGTTAAATATAAGTTCGTGGTTAATAATGAAGTGGTTAATAGTCATATATCAATTTTTAAAATTTTAAAATGCATTATTAAAAATTTGAAATAAAAAAATTGATTGTCATATTTAAAACATAAATTTGTGATTTAATAATAAAAAATGCTTTATTAAAAAAATCAAAATAAAAAATTCAATTATCATATTTAAAACATAAATTTTTGATTTAATAATGAAATAATTAATATTAAATATAAAAAATTTAAAAAATCAATCAATATAAAAACAAATAATTATTAATTTAATTTAATTATTCGGTTAATTTGTGATTTATTCACGAATTATATTATAGAAATTATCAGTCTCCGTAATCATGATAAAAAATTTCAATACCAAAACCTCGTAGTTATGATCATGACAGTGACTGCAGAATGCTATCATTGACTGACTGAACGCATACAACTAAATATTGTAAATTTTCATTGACTCACCAAACGCATACAAGTAAATATTGTAAAATTTCATTCCAAAAGTCTTCGTAATTATGATAAAAAAAATTGAATACCAAAGATTCATAATTATGATAAAAAAAATTGAATACCAAAAGTAATTATGATGAGTACATACAACTGAATAATCTAGCAATGTATACAATATTCTTTGCGCGGATCAAAATTAAGTGGCAAAAAGTAATACTTTTAAAAAGCAAGTTATTAAAGGAGAATAATCAAAGAAAATTGAGTGGGGATATCATTAAAATATGTATATAATTTTAGTAACCAATCAATTTGGTTATGATCAGAATAAATTTATTTGAATTTTGGATATTTTTCATCTTTAGGATTTGATTTCAATTATTTTATGAATATATATAAAGTGTTAATATTGAAATATTTTATTTATAGTCACATAGAAATATTTTTTTGACTCTAAGGAATTGTACATTTCTCTATATTATGATCTAGAAAATATTTTATGGAATATGATTTTTTTTACTTTTAATTACTTTATATATAGATATAAAATTAATTTTTTTTTATTAATATTTTTTTAATGTTATTTTTCACGGAAGGAATTACATATCTCCTTCATACTAGGGTGTAGAAAACATGTTTTTGTGCAATGATACATTATATTTATCGTGGTTCAGTCATGTGATTAATTTTACAAATCACCATCTCTAGAAATTAAAAAAAGAAGAAGAAAAGTTCTGAAATGAGATTCAACATTGTGAGAGACTATCACAGTGGTTATTATTCGTTACATCTTTTTGTACGATATTATTTCAAATAAACTAGCATAGTACATTTGCATATGAAATCTCTGTAAGATATGGGAAAAGGACTAAGAGATTAAATCCGACTATGTACATGAACAACAGTAGAAAGAAGTTTCCTTCATCACTATAAAAATGAAGAATTAATTTACGGTGGCAAGTATGGCTTTGAAGACTAAGATTATCACCGGCATGCCTCTCTACTAGTATTGATGGCATCAAATCATGCAATGAAAATTCCGAGCATCTAGATCATTTTGACACTGTTTACCATCATTAAAGTTGAGTGCATAGCTCTGAGCATCATATTTGAATCTATTATGTGATGATTCCTGATCTGAAAATTGACAATATAAAGCTTACTCGGTTTTTCTCCTTTACAGAATGTTTTACAAATTTCACAATTCTTCGTCATTGACTTGAAAACTGGCATAATAAATAAATTTAATAATTTAACATTGAAATTAAACAACAAGAAAATGAGACAATGTGCAAACTAGATTGATAACGGTATTCACCAAATTTTGGTTACATCTCTAAGTTTTCTTAATCAACAAACCAATTTGTTAATTCTTCTTTCAAAGCGTGTGTCCTTTTACAAAAAGGACTAAAATATTCTCCCAATAAGGGGTTGGTTCTCTCCTTTACAAGGGAAAAAGCTTCTCACAAGAAGTGACTTATTATTCCAATAAGGGGCTTATTCTCCCAGTAAGGGGCTTACAAATTTCGCCAAATAAGGGATTTATCTTCTTTTTACAAAAAGGGCTAATAATTCACAAGCAAACCTACTTGCTTATTCTTCTTCAAAGAGCTTACGAACATTTTTCCCAAGAGAAAAATAGACTTTATTAATTTTACATTGTTGAGAACTACCTCAACATTCTAAAGGGAGAATAACTCTCTAGATCCAATCAATAAGGATCTAGGCACAATTCAAGGGATAGGTTGAGAAAAGATCTCAACTATGCCCATGAATATCTCAACATTCCCCTTAGACTAGGAAACTACATTGCTACGTAGCTATCACACTTATTAGTTACATATTACAATAAAAATAAAAAGCACAAGAGCACATAAGCTCAAAATATGTACTAAGCATTTCATTTTATTATTTTCTCTTGCTTTTCCAAAACTTCAACAAGTCATATCTTTCACATATGAAGTTTATTTAACCTCATTCAAATTGCGTTGGAAAGATCTCTGCAAGACCTTCATTGTACATACACTTTTGGCATAAATTAGGACCAACTTGAATTTGTCGAATGTGAGGATCCTCTTGGATCACACCTCCCCCAAAAAAGAAACTTTTGGTCCACGGAAAGTCTTGATCCATGATCAAAGGAGTAACTTTGTTTTCTCTCTCTTGGAGGTTGATTTATGTATTCTCCTTGCTACTCAACATTCTCAACAAAACCAGAAAATTATGTTGCATATCAAGCGATGTTATAATAGGTCATCACTTGTGCAATTTTTCCTTCTTGGGGTTTTACATGCAACATACATCCATAAAAAAACAGAGCTATTATTGAGTGATACTCACCATGAAAGCACTTCTCATGTTGATGCCACTTTGTATCCCCCTTGGAAGAACACCTCAACTCATGTGCATGCTAATGATGCCCATTAATATGTCTACTTCTATTGTCATACTCTAAAAACTGATTTGCTGAATATTTCTCAATGGAATACCTCTTTACCCATCTTTCCAAATGCTACAGGAAGTGGTAACATGACTCTTTTTCTCATCCAAATTCATCTTTGGAACACTTTCTCAAATGACATCAAATACATAAGTTTGGATATATCCACTAGTATAGAGTACTTGCAAGGATATAATTTATTAGAACAATTTCATTGGTGATCACATTAAAGAAGTGATTATGGGCATATGCCTTCACAATCTCATTAGTAAAAATTAAACAATACATTACAATGAACATCTTCACAAGAGTAACTGAAACCATAACCACCTAATGCCATTTGTCACCATCTAAAGACAAACTATCCCTCCTTGTATTTAAGTTGTCGAATAGACTCTAACAATATATGCAATCCCAATGTAGCCATGACTACAATTTCTTTCAGTTTCCATTCTTCCTTTATCTCGGATCTATTTATTCCATGATGCTCTAGCTCAAAATCAAATTTTCACCAATCCTTCCCCATATTTTCAAGAAAAACTTCCCATGGATTTGCATCTCTAATGGGATTAACCCGAGGGGAGGAAACATCATTAAGAGTAAGACTTTGAGGACGACTTGAGTGGGCATCGGTCAAATGAATGGATCTCCTACTCTCAATCTTAGACTCAAATTTCTTCCATTCTTCACCCCTTTTAGCCGAAAACCTCCTTTTGGGGTCAATGAAATGCAAATGGATTCATCTTCGGCTTTGGTGCATCGACATGTGGGGTGTCTGATAAAGGGGATGTCAACAGTGAATTATTCATGGGTCAACTGGGCAGATCCAATACACGCCAAGACCTTTTATATTATGTGAAAGGAATTATAAATAGAGAGGGATGGCAACGAGAATGTTTCCCTTTGGGTGCAAAATAAGATATGATGTTGCACCATATGACTTATCAGAATGATAACCACAAAGGTAAATGCCAAGAATACTCTTCTCATCAAGAGGAAGAGGAAATGACATTTGAACTTGTGAAATGTCAGGAGGACTCTCTATATGTATAGATGTTGTGGGACAAGATATCAAAGCCTGCAAATCTTTGGGCCTTTCTTCTGTTGAGATCAATTGACTATATAACCTTTCTTCTGTTGAGATCAATTGAATATATATTTAGACCTCTCATTAGTCCTTTTAAAGTTTCTCGGGGCCATCCAATGACATGTATCGCATTCTATGCATCCATTGTCCACATAGTATTTGTCATCTTCATTTTTTTCGGTCTCCTTTCCCATATGATATTGGACGCCTGCACCCTCAACTTTACCATGCGACAACCATCTAATTTCATGCAAGGAGATATGAATTCGAGACCGTTGGAATTAACAAGAGAAGCCCTGCGATAGGGTAAATATTTATTGCTTGTTTTTGCAAAGTCAATGTGAATTCCATGATTATTCCACCCTTAAATTTTCTTTATTAAATCCTAGTAGATAAGAAATGAGTATAATGTATGAATGCAGAGTTTCTGATATTTCTATATAAGGATAAAACTCTTATATTTCATAGAGATGTTGGTCATCGTTTCATCTACAACTAGCCTAGAAAATTCTTAACTTCTCACATGATATTTCAGACTCCATATTATGGAATTTCCCTAGTTCTACATGCTTAGATAGATATTTTTCATATGAATTTAAATCTAAAAGATCCATATTTTATTCTCAATGAATGATCTACCTCCACACTTTCTCATGCAAATGAGATTAGTTTCCTTCATGCTTTTCAACAATGGAAAGTGATTTTGAGGTGCTACATGAGAATGATAAAAAAAACTTAGTTGTGAAAATATGTTATCCATTTCTTACCAATCCATTTTAATGGATACTCCTCTTTTGGTTTCTCCCTCTTGATGGGATATTCCTTGGATAGGTGGGATTCTTCATGGGCTACCTCTTGGACTATTGGTGCTTGACCAAATCTCTACTACATCTTCCTTGGTGGGTGCTTGCACAACTTCCTTTCAATGCTTTGGACAAAGTTGTGGATGAAGTTTCCAACACTTGTTAACCCAATCACCACTCATATTACAATGAGTGCAATAACTCCTTCCCATTTTCTTGGAAAATAAGACTTTCACTAGGATAGTCATCTTTGTGTCTTTCCTCCTTCCCAATGGACATGATTTTCCTCTATATAGAATTTCTCTTCCAACACATGGCCATGCAATGGTTATTTAACCTAAAAATGTACATGGATATGCATACCACAAATTTCGTGTTACATGGTCATTCTACTCATAATTGAAGAAAAAAATGTTGTACTTATGCTTCTCATACCTTTTAAGGATGTCATTTGTGCAAGTCTAATGAGGGGATTTTTTTTTACCTCCTTAATTGGGATGCTCATCTCTCTTTGGATATGTTTTTCATTCTTTCTTGATGATTTTCCCATGATTGAAAGGCTTCACCTTTCTTGATTATAACTTGCATTCACTCCTACCTTCATGGAGTGGTGTTCCATCTCCTTGCATGGGATGTTTCTATAGAGCTAGTGGCTTGGGATATTCTCTTGCCTCAACTTTCTTGGAGCATTCTCCAACTTCTCCTTTATCGCTAAGATATCCCAAACTTGCGCAATGAAGTCTTTCCTCCACTTGTATTAGATTAGTCATTCCTTGATCATTGATGCTAAGGCCCTTTCCATAAAATCCCATATTAGTTAGCAACTAATAACCAATACCTCGAGTATGCTTCTCAAATTCACCAAAAGAAGAATCTACATCTTAATGGGAAGAGAGAAAACACAACATGAATTACTTAGAATGCATATCTCATTCATGGTTTATGTATCTATGGCAGAAGATTATCTCATTTTCATGGTAGACTCTTCTTTCTCCTCCACCCCTTCATTGTTATAGAACTTTGACAAAATATTGTTCGTGGCTTACAACTCAAGTTGCAACCCTTGAATGATTCCCATAAGAATTTCCCCATGGAAAAACAATCTATCTTGCAGCTCTTGCTTCTCATCCTTGGAGAATTGCAATCTTCTTCTCAATTTAGATTTTTCCTCTTGAATCTATCAGTTTATGTCTTCAATCTCCTAAAGCCTTTCTCTCCTCAGATATTTTCCCATGGTTTTCCTTTGGTAACTAAGAAACCCTCACTTCCAAACTGAAAATGGAACACATGGAAGAATCTAACACAAAGAAGAAAAATGTGTTAACAAACCCTTTGAACAACCACTCTGATACCAACTCGATATGAAGATGGGAAATATAAAATTGACAAGTGGTTTTCTCCTTTATCAGATGCTTTATAGATTTCACAATTTTCCATATTTGACTTGAAAACTGGCAGGATAATTAAAATTCATCATTTGACACTGGAATTAAAAAGTAATAAAATGAGACAATATGGAAACCATATTGATAACGAAGTTCAACGAATTTTGGCTACATCTTCGATTTCACTCAATCAACAAATTGCTTAATTAATTCTCCTTTCAAAGCGCTTCTCCCTTTACAAAAATGGATGAAATATTCTCCCAATAAGGGGTTGGTTCTCTCCTTTACAAGGGAAAAATCTTGTCACAATAAGTGGCTTATTTTTCTAATAAGGGCCTTATTCATCCAATAAGGGGTCTACAAAGTTCTCCCAATAAGAGGTATACAAAGTTCTCCCAATGAGGGGTTTGTCTCCTTTTTACAAAAAGGGATAATAATTCATAAACAAACCTACTTGCTTATTCTCCTTCAAAGAGCTTACATATATTTTTCAAAAGAGAAAAATGTACTTTAATAATTTTGCAATGTTGAGAACTACCTCAACATTATAAGGAAAGAATAACTCTCTAGATCCAATAAATTAGGATCTGAGCACAATTGAAGGGATATGTTTAGAAAAGATCTCAGCTATGCCCATGAAGATCTCAACATTCCCCTTAGACTAGAGAACTAGAATGCTACGTATCTCTCACAATTATCACTTTCTTCTTACAATAAAAATGAAAAATACAAGAGCACATAAACTCAAAATATCCATATGTTTCACATACGAAGTTCGTTTGACCTCATTCAAATTGTGTTGGAAAGCTCTTTGCAAGCTCTTCGATGTGTATACACTTTTAGCAAAAATTAGGACCAAATTGAATTTGTGGAATGTGAGGATCCTCGTGGATCAGTGCCTTTGACTAATCATTCTTCTCAACTCTGCCCTTAGTATCCACAAGACTTTTTTCTCCTTACTTATTACTCTACAACATTCTAAAATCAAGCCATATTTATCATCCATTACAAAATGTTTACATAAACAAGCCTTTTAGGCACTGGCCAAATCCCATCTCCACTGCATAAACCTTCTACCCATACCCAAAGCTAAGCTAGTTTTATTTAATGGAGATTTTCCATACTCAAATCCATTACATATTTGATGATTAATATATACATTGAAATAATTTGTCATAGTGATAATGAATGGATTTCTTCCTTCCATTGAATATGTTAATACTAAATCAAAAATTCCTTGTTCTAGAACTTCTGCCTAAAACTTTCCTTAAAACTTTCCTTTACACAGTACGACATTATCTAAAACATTGAATGACCTTACCATTTAAGGCTTTGTTTTATTCATTGAAGATATATATCAACAAAGTATTTTATGCAAAAATACACACAATCTAAAGCCAATGCTTGCATCATAGTATAAATAGGGAAGGGAAATTCGCACATAGGAAAGTTTGTGAGAGGATAGAAAATAAGAAATGAAAATGCACTTTTACAACACCACTAAAGTTGTAAATAACTAACTAAGCAAATTATTGTGAAGAAAAAATTCAAAACCAAAAAGAAAAAATAGCACATAGGAAAGTTTGTGAGATAGCACATAGGAAAGATTGTGAGAGGATAGAAAATAATAAATGAAAATGCACTTTTACAACTCCACTAAAGTTAGTTATAATAACTAGGCAAATTATTCCAAAGAAAATATTCAAATAAAAAACTTTCACTTTATTGTTTAAGATTTTCTGATAAAAATAATAATTTAATGATAAACATTGTCATTTTCATTCATAAAGTTTTATTGTTTTCTTAACGAATGTGTCATAATCATAACAATAACAATGTTAACAAATGTGTCATAATCATAACAATGTTATACCTAATAACATTAACAATTTATGATTTCTTTTTAATTTATAATTATTTATAAATTATATTGTAGAGATTTTAAAACCAAAAGTTTCTCCGTTATGATACAAATTTTCAATACTGAAAATATCATAATTATAATGAATATAATGAATACATAATATTATCATTGGTTAATCCAAAGCTTTGAACTAGATTTTGTACGGTTGTGCGTGGAAGAATTAAAAAGCAAGGCAAATTATTAATGCAGAATAACGAAAAGTTAAGGGTACAAAATTAATAAGTTTGTTAATAATTAAAATCCAAAGTGAGAAAAAATTATGATTCTTTTCAATTTATAATTATTTATAATAATTATAAATTATATAACCAAAAGTGAAGGGTATCAAAATAAAAAAGTAAGTTATTAATTAAAACCAAAAGTGAAGGGTATCAAAATAAAAAAGTAAGTT
>ML878392.1:2809-17382 GCA_009831015.1 Picea engelmannii
GCTGCAGAGGTCACTTTGTAAGCTTTGATCAAAGGAATGAGAAGCTGATTTGAAGGAGAAATGTGTGTGTATGTATGCATTTCATTTTTGCTTCCGCTGTTCATTTTTTAGCTATTGTGTGACTGATGTAATGTTCAGAAATGTAATTTTCTGCTGTTAAATAAATTTTGTTTTGAGCTACTTAATGAGAGAACATTCAGTCATCTAGGGTTAGAAAAATTTACAAATACTTATAAATAGTTTAATAGAGTGACCTTCAAGATGCCCAGGCTGTCTAAAAATAAGAAATATTGGAGCAAATAGTGTTACCCTGTCAAAAAATATTTGCGTGTTCAAATTAGCAATGAAATTGATCTTGAGAACCCTATTTTCCTCACAGATTAGGAAGATACTTTTATTACTAGGAACAGCACAATCATAATTCTTATTTTAAGATGTCACTCTTGGAGGATTTGGATACCAATAAATATAATCATCAACAATAAACAATCCAATACAAGAGGTGAATTCAGCAAACTTAAGAACTTGGGTTATGACTTCAATCTGTCCCTAGACTTGTGAACAACATGAATACCAATCAAAGATCTGCCCCAAGACTCGTGAACAAGATGAATACCAATCAAAGCATATCTCTTAGGTCCAAAGATGTGGACTAGGCAATTGGACTAAGGGAGAAAAATGGCAAAAGACATAAATGTTTTGGTTTATTCACTTAAGGGGAAACTTGTGCTTTCCAAAATCAGAATTCTTGTTTTAAGATATCGCATTTGGAAAATTAGGATATGGTCAGCAATAAATAATCCATTCCAAGTCCATAAAATCAATCTTCCCCAAGACTCGTGAACAAGATGAAGACCAGTCAAAGCAGATCTCCTGGATCCAAAGATGTGGACTAGGCAACTGATCCAAGGGACAAAAATAGCAAAAGAAACAAATGTTTTAGTTTATTCACTTAAGGGAAAACTTATGCTTTCCAAAATCGAAACTCTTATTTTAAGATGTTGCACTTGGAAAATTTAGATATCAATAAACAGAACTATCATCAGCAATAAACAATCCATTCCAAGTGGTGAAGTCAGCAAACTTAAGAACTTGGTTTATGAGTACATAAAATCAATATGACCTAAGACTCGTGAACAAGATGAATAGCAATCAAAGCAGATATCCTAGATGCAAAGGTGTTGACTAGGCAATTGGTCCAAGGGGCAAAAATGGCAAAAGAAACAAATGTTTTAGTTTACTCCATTCCTGAATGTGGACACAATCTTTTTTGAAGTCAGCAAACTTAAGAACTTGGTTTATGAGTCCATAAAATCAATCTGCCGCAAGACTCATGAACAAGATGATTACCAATCAAAGCAGATGTCCTCGATCCAAAGGTGTAGACTAGGAAATTGGTCCATGGGGCAAAAATGGCAAAAGAAACAACTGTTTTATTTTACTCTACTCCTGAATGTGGACACAATCTTTTTTGACAGAGCGGCGAAAGGAAATCTGAGGAGAGCTGGGGCTAAGGGGCTCATTTGACACCTGGGAAGATATTGAAGTCGAAAGGAGAGCTGGGGCTAAGGGGCTCATCCAACACCTGGGAAGATATTTAAGTTGAAAGGAAATCTGAGGAAAGCTGGGGCTGAGGGGCTCATTCGACACCTGGGAAGATATTTAAGTTTCAAATTTGAATTGAGCCTAGGAAATACAACAAAAAATTAAGGCAGACCGACATGGCATGCTTAAAGGGTTTGAGCTGGCCTTCAAAAGGTGTTTGCAACATCAATGCATAGGCTATTCAACCTTAACGTTTATGATTTTAGAGAATAAATCACATCCTAACATCATAATTTTGCAAAGAACTTGTACTCATCAGACAGGTCAAGGAGGGCTGAGTCAGTTCAATTTGGACATGTCTCGAGAAATTTGCATTTGAAATTGCATAGGCTAGACAATCTCAGGCAATTCAACCTTATTGATTAAGACTTAGAGAATAAATCACATCTGCAAAGGACTTGCACCTACATCAGACAGGACAAGGAAGGCTGAGTCAGTTAGCTTTGGATGTGTCTCAAGAAACTTGAATTTCAAATTGGATAGGGTTGCTAATCTCATCGCTATAAAGGAGGCTGGTACCCTAAGAATATGTCACCATTCTTAACGCATTCCCCTAGTAAATCCATGTTCCTGCTCCCTATTCCTGAAGCTACTAGGATGATAAGCTCTAAACAGTGCCCAGAACCTTCTAAGACGCTATCAGAAGCTTGAAAAATAAGATACACTGACTCGACTGACAAAATAACCCCTCAACCAAGCAGTCTGACACTTTTAAGATTGAAATTTGTCATCTCAAACAAAGGAAATTGCATGTGCAAAAAGATGTTCAAAGAGATAAAACTTAAAAGACTCAGTTGACAGTATCCAAAAGGAATTAAAATGTGAGGAATGAAATAGAATATATAAGACATGCAGATGCCAAAATGGGTACTTCACATGTGGGAAGATGATAGGCACAGTCTCTCCAACAGATCAATGCACATTACAATGCAAAAAGAATCTCAAAGAGATAAAGGCTCAGTTGATATAATCAAAAAGATTAAAATGCAATGAATGAAATAGAATATATAAGAGATGCAGATGCCAAAATGGGTACTTCAAGTTCACGCTTGGGAAGCTGATCGGTACAGTCACACTAACAGATCAATACACTGAGGATAATCAATCATATGGACAATTCATCCCCCAACAATCTACGGGGAAAAACTCCCAATCAAACCCTGTCTACAGCAACTGGATTGACTGCAACTTGTAATCTGTCTTATGCATTGAATAGTTGTAATCAACTTGTAATTTGCAAGTTTTCTAGGAAGCCCTGTATAATATCCTGCCTATAGATACAGCTGGGGCGGTTTGGAAATTTTTTATATTAATAGAAAATCATTTTTGTTTCTTTAAAATAAGGGATTTCACTGATGATAACTTTAAGTTCTCTTCTCTTTGTGGAAACACTAGAGTAGATAAGGAAAATTTGGTTACCTATATAATTCAGCCAAATAATAAAACCTGATTTACTATCACATATTTAATCTGCAATGTCAAAAATTAATAATGAAAACAATACCTTATCAATAAAAGAAGCCGGATAACATCTATAAGTCTGCTCGAATGATGTAGCAGGATATCCATAACCCCCAAAGAACTGCAACCATTTCCAATATTATCAGATCTTAGTGCACACATTGTTTGAGACCAAATTTTGCTTTTATGTGATGTCTAAACATGAAAAAAGCAGGAGATCAGATGTTCCTTTAAAGTCAGTACTTTATCAAGCCTTCATAAGATGTCTAAATTCCGATAAAAATTCCATATTTGGAATAGTACATGAATGGAATTAAAATGCGTACCATTGTGAAAACAATTGAATTTTTCAGTCAGTTTGGATTTCCAATGCCCGAGACTGCAAAGAACAATCTACAGCCAACTCGGTGAGGCTGCTATGTTATCTCAAGATACAGTAATATGTCATCTAATTAAATCTCCTAGGACACTTGCTTAACATAATTATTCAACAAAAACACTGACAATTAAAATTGCAAATTAAAACCTTTGTTTTTTTTTTCTGTCAATATGTAATATCATTAAGTGAGCCAAGCAAAACTCTAACAAGTCGAAGAAGGAACTATAAAAAGTAAGAGAATCATAGCAGACTGGAAGTGGTATTGCAACTTCATGACAACAGTGTAATGACCTGAAACAGATCTCAGTGCACAGCCCATGGATTACTGACTTAAATGACTAATGAAAAAAAGCTCAGTTAACAAAGGATGAACCTCATTTTGAATTATTAATTCAACAACGTTACATTTTTGCATGACAACACTGTAACGACCTGAAAGAGATATCAGTGAACAGCCCATGGCTAACTGACTTAAATGACCAAAGAAAAAAAGCACCGTACACAAAGGAAGCCCCTCTTGTGATTATAATAGAAAAGGCTATGCTGTTGTGCTTGTAATTAAGACATAGCAAGCAATACCTTGCTCTGAATATAACAGAACAGAAACATCAAAAGTTTCAATAATGCTGACCTAAACTGGGCATTAATTCCAGATAAAATTTAATATGAAGAATGGATTAAATCTCTGCTAAACATAAAGCGTCTAGCCAAGAAAGAAATACTGCACATTCATTTACTTAATACCAACCATTATCAAGTCAAATGGTCTTTGCGAGTGGGGCACTGGTTCAGCAGGGAAGGAAGTGGGATGTCAAGCCATCCACCAACCTTCAATTCTCCCGGAGACAAAAATAAGCACTTGGGGCAATCCACCATGTTTCAATTCTCTCGGAGACAAAAATAAGCAATTGGGGCAATCCACCAAGTTTCAATTCTCACAAAGAAACAGGGTGATTTTGACAGAAGAGTAACCCACTGTCGTGGGAGCTCGGCCGAATCGAACATGCCTATGTCATGAAAGCGGACTGCTTGTGGTGCATGAAGTATTAGATCTAATGGTCATGCTTTTGGAGTTTAAAGGAAGCACTTTTAAAAATAAGAAAATAAATAAAATGGTTTTCGTCTATCAGTCTCAGAAAAAGGAAGCGGCTTACAATTTGCTTCGGCCTCGGAAAAGGGAAAAAGAAGAAAATGCACACTATTTGTTGTTATATATATATGGGCGTTATCAGCGGAGAATAACTAGTCAATTAGGGTTTGAGATTGACATGCAATCACCCACCAGGCTTAAAGCTATATGAAGAAGAAAACGCAATGTAATGGCGCTTGCGTTTCAGAATAGAATAATTTCATCTTTCAGATGCAGTCACCAATTCGGATGTCTCGCTAAATTTATAGAGAACGATTCAATTCAATCCAGTAATCCTTTAATTGTGGAAGACATCCATGATTGAATACGCTGATGGTATCCGCATTGATTTTCCTGTAACCTATAAATGCAAGATGAACATACAGTACAATGATTCTTGAAGAAAATTAAAAAATTGCAACATGAGAATAAGTACCTTGAGGAATTGGGGATTAAATGGCAGGGAGGAACACAGACCGCAATGGCAAAGTGTTGAAACGCCCCCAAAAGATACCGGAACAACGGAATTCGCACCCGCGAAGATATCAGCAAGCGTGTCGATGAGTAACGCATACATTTAGCATTGAATGCTAACATTTTTTAAATAAACGCCTCAAGTGGAAAACAAGGAGTTTGGGTTTCACCATCTTTTTAACTTTTTTTGGGAAATTTTGTGGAAAAACTAAGAGATATTTATTTATATTTGTGCATGATATCTTTTAAAATAAAATAAAACAAGGGTTGCATGGCAACACAGTCTCTGTCGACGTAGTTGAGAAATATATGTTGAACAATGAAACTTAATATTTTTTGTCAAAAGATAATAATTGAGGGTTGTTTGTTATTCAAAATGTATAATGAACCGTAAGCTAAATAGAATTATAATATTCATAAATATATTATAAATATAATAATAAATAATATATTAGATAATAAATATAATATAAATATAATAATGCATAATACAACTTTTTATATTTAGATGTGGTGATGGGTGAAATTTATTGATTATGTAATTAATTCTACATATTGATAGACGTGAAGGGAGCAATAACACTTCAATTCTATCAACCAATTAGAAATGAGAAACACAAATATTTTTATTATATCCAAAAATATATATTTCTTTTCCTATGTTAAACATTACATTGCATACACAAATTTATGGTAAAAGGCAAATTAATGTCACATCAATGTCACATCAAAAGCAAACTCATTGCTATAGTCCCATGGCAGGGACTAATAACTAGTAAATCTTACACTTAATGGATTTGAAACAAATATTTATCAATACGGAATTAGCTACAAACTGTTGAGCTAACTTTTTGGGTTTAAATGTTTGGAAATATTTTATCCCACCCTCAAACACTTAAGTGAGAGTGAGATGGTTGGTATCTTGTTAACCTCAATGAATTCATAAAAAGCAAACATGTCACAAACTAGAGTTGAATCTTGGTGGAGAGGATAACAACTTCTCTTAACTAACCAAGCTAGGATTAATTCAAACTATCTCTTAACTTAACCATAATAATGGGCCTTTTATCATTCCTACCCTTTTCCATGGCAGGTCCTTTTATTTTTGTGGCATTTTTGCATTGTTGTTTTTTTCTTGAACATCCTGTATTGTTTGGTTAGAGTCTCTTTTTCATAGTGGGTCGTTTTATTTTTGTCGCATTTTTTCATTGTTTTTTTTTCTTTTCTCTCGAAACACCCCCTTGTTGTTTGGTATGTTGGACAACTGAGAGGGGGGGGGTGAATCAGTTGTTACTGTGCTTAAACAATTATGCTTATTTTAAACTCTTTACATAGCACTCAATGACAATCACAATAAATGTAGGGAAGTAAGCAATAGAACATTCAACATCATTCACACATATGAAATATACAGAGACATATATTTCCTGAGGAAACCCATAAAGGGTAAAAACCTCTTCTTCTTGGTATGATAAGTAATATTTACATTCTGTGCATTATCATACATATGAGCTCCAACTCATTGTGAGGCTACAACCTTTGTTTTGCAAGCTGCAACTTGCTGAGAGCACCAACTCTCTGTTTTCTCTAACACCTACTAGAAGGAAGCACCAACTCCCTGGTTTCTCTAGCACCCACTAGAAGGAAGCACCAACTCCCTGGTTTCTCTAGCACCCACTAGAAGGAAGCAACAAGTCCCTAAGTGTTCCAACACCAACTGGATGGAAGCACCAACTTCCAGTCACACAAGCACCAACCTGTAAAACAGAGAACAACAGTTCTCCCTTGCACCATCCTGCCACCCTGGTTTCTTTGGCTGCAACTAGATGGAAGCTACAACTCCCTGTGTTCAAGCACCCACTTGAACCTCTGAGGACAACAGTCCTCCCTAGCACCTCCCTACCACCCTGAAATATGAATTTTTGCTACTGAAACTTATTACAATGATATAATGTTCATCAATGGCTTACCAGTCTCATCATTGTTCTGCTACACTGCCCTGCTCTATCTGCTTCACTGTCTTCCTGCACACCTTCCTTGCGCTTTATGTTCTTCTGCCTTTTATGCTCTGTGCGCCATCTCCCTTCTATGCACCATTCCTCTTCTATGCATTTCAACTGCTGCACTCAGCCTCCTTCTACACACCTGAATCACTCTCAACACCACCCAATCTCTTCTTTGTTCTGTGTTTTTATTCTCTTTGTGCATCTTCTGCATCCTCTATTCACAATGTCGAGTGCTCTGCGTGATCATCATTGCAACTCTTCAGCTTCTCTGGTGGTTAAACCCATGCGTCCATCATCATTGGGGGTTATGTCGAGATTCCTTAGCCTCTCCAGTAGTCGAGACTCTTCGTCTTCTTTGTCACAATTGAGCTCATTCCCTCTGTTGCAGTTCCAGGCTCCAACGGTCTTCCATTTGTCAATAGCCTCTATGAACAGTCTTCATACCACTGGAAGATGCCTTGAGTCTCTTCATCTTCTCTGGCGATCACCCTGAAGTCTCTTCGAGTCCTCTGGCAGAAACCATCAGTCGTTTCTAGCAGTTACACTGTGAACCTCCAAGAAAACGCATCAGCAACTGAATCACCAACCGTCCAAGAGTCATGATTCAGTTCTGCTCACTGAATCGTAACTGATCGATTAACTGTGAAGAGCAACAGTAGCCCTTCGATCAGATTTCCAAGTATCCAACACCGTTGGATTACAAGCACAAGGTCTCGCGTTGATTTCGCCATTTCACGTTTCGGCATTTCGGCATTCCTGTGGTGAAGAGTCTCGACTCCCCAAGTCGCGATCTCCGAATGGAGATTAGCTTCATGCTAGCTTCTCCCTTGAGCCTTCGTCGATGTGACCATAGGTTATGACCAGGGGCCAATTCTGAATACGCATTTCGCATTTTGCGTTTCGGGGATTCTGTGAAGAGTCGTCTCGACTCTCCATGTCCCAAACTTCGAAATGGAGCTTGTCTCTTCGAGCTCTTCTCTACAGCTCTTCGATGATGTGACCACCGGCGGTGACCAAGCGCTTATCCATAAAGCGCTTTCGCAATTTCGCATTTCGGCATTCCTATGATGAAGGATCTCAACACTCTAAGTCGCGATCACCGAAATGGAGCTTGGTTGCACTAGCTCCTTCCTCCGTCTTCCGCAGATGTGACCACTGGCTGTGACCACAGCCTTATTCGAAAACGCATTTCGGCATTTCGGCATTCCTGTGGTGAAGTGTTTTGACACTCCAACTCCCGGTATCTGAAACCTACACCAAAAGGTGTTTTTTTCATTTCGGCATTTCGGGATTTCGCATGTCGCGAATTCCTGTTGCAAGGCATCTCGACTCTCCAAGTCGCGATCTCCGAAACTCCATGTCGCAGTTTCACATTTCGGCATTTCGCGATTTCGACAATTCTTGTGATGAAATATCTTGACGCTCCATGTCGCGATCCTTGAAACTCCAAAACTCCATGTCGCGATCCCCGAAACTAGATTCTTGGAATGACGTCACTCGATGACGTGTCGTGATCCATGTGTCTGCCACGTGTCACTCATAATTGTGATTTCCAGGTTCCTGAAATGTCAAATCAACTTGACACTTGTCCTTATATGATTATGCCACGTGTCCTTTCTGACGTAGGCTGCCACCTGTCCTTGCTGACATGGTCTGCCACATTCACCTCCTGAGTCTGTTTTGGGATTTCGGCGTTTCCCATTTCGCAACTTTGGGACTCCTGTGATGAAGAGTCTCGACTCTTGACTCCTCCAACTCCCGGTATCCGAAATGGAGTCTTTATTGATGTGCCTGTTTCAGGATTTCGGGGTTTCGCATTTCGCAACTTCGGGACTCATGTGATGAAGAGTCTCGACTCTTGACTCCTCCAACTCCCGGTATTCGAAACTCTGAAATGGAGTCAGATCAACGGTCCACAATCTTGATTATTCGACAGTCCAAATATTTTCGTGATTTCGCATATCGCGAGTTCCTGCCGTGAGTTGCTTCCTTGACTCCTCCAGCTCCCGGTATGCAAAACTCCAAAATGGAGTTTACGCTTATGATCTTGCCATGCGATCATCGTTGCGCTGCTGGTCTTGCCACTTTATCTTGTTCATCATCATCGGGTTGAGCTTGCCATCAATGACAAACAAATACTCTGCCTTATGTCTGCCTGTTTTCCATTGTTGTCTCCCAACTATAAACCTGCCAACGTCGCTACTATTCTTTCATGTAACCATACCTTCGTCGTTGTTGTTCTTGCCATCAATAACTGTAAGCATGCTATCGTTGTTGTTGTTCTTGCCTGTAGACATGCCATCGTTGTTGTTGTTCTTGCCATCAATGACAAGCATGCTCTTCTTGTAAACATGCCAACATGGTAAGACTTAAGGACTTATTTCTCCCCATCCCACTATCAGAATCTATTTGTATCTACCAATATTGAATCAAAGTTAACAAAATTGCACCCATGGGACAATTTATTGTGAGTATTCCCTGTATGCTAAGAACTGAACATGGGCCCCTGTAGGAAAACTCTCACTTGTTTACCATTAGACCACAGCTCAACCCATTGGCATCTTGGTATTGTTATTACAACTATAATATCTCTCTCTTCTATTTGAGGGTGGTTGTGACAATTGGTTTGCAATAACATATAATCCATGATACACTGTTATCTTTATGCCAATAAAGATAATTGCATAGGTAGTAACTCTCCTACTAACATAATGGTTGATTGGTTGGAAAGTGATTACTCTTAATTGATTGGTTGCAACATGATTATGATTTCTTGATTGATTGTATGTGCATCTTGCGAAAAAACAAGGGGATATATCTATCTTGAGATATCTTAGCAATGTTAATGTGACTTTAAAAATCTCCTCCCTCCCTTCCCCAAATTAGCTTCATTTATTTGTAAAATGTTTCAATTTTGGATTTCGTTGAATTTATTCATCAAATATTTCAATTTTGATAGAAATATTTGAGCACTAATCTTGAATAGCTCAAATATCACATCAAAGAGCAAGAATGAATTCAAACTCGACCTATTTTCAACAATAAAGTTGGCATCCAAACAACTACATGGGAAGATATCTCAAACATAACCTCATGCATAGAAAAACATTTAGCCACCCTATTTCCATTCCAGGAAAAATCACAAAAAAACTGAGACATTGTTCTTTGGAGATCTTGTATTACAAAACCAATTCCAAGATCAAGATTTATATTTCGTCATTTTTGTAAGATCGTCCTCTACTTGTTATTTCTTGCATCCACATATTTATGTACAACATTTTTATGATTACTCAAGAGACCTAATTCCCAACCTTCGTGATGAATATAAACCTTTGTGTGTCAGAAAACCTATTTCATAGAAGAACATTCGGTCATAGAATTTCATGTATAAGAAAAATAAAAAATTAACTAAGACAACTTTGTTTGGAGATCTTGTATTACAAAACCAAGTTCGAAGATCAAGATGTGTATTGCATCATTTTTTAGCATCATCCTCTACTTCTTATTTATTGGATCCATATTTTTAAATACAACATTCTTACGATAACTCGAGAGACCCAAATCTTAGTCTTTGTGATGAACAAAATCCTTCATGTGCCAATCAATTCATTTCATTTGTGATTGATTCATGGTAGAAATTGAACTCTGGCATAAATGATTATCTTTGCCTTGAAGAGAAAGCTTTCTTGGATCATAGGACTTCTACTAAACACAATTTTGTTGTTGTTTTTTTTACACAAACTGAGTGATATTATATTAATCAAAAAGAGTGTCTAAAGCACACAAGAGAATACAAAAAGAGCAACAAAATTCGGTTGCAAAGCCATAATCCAAAACAGTCTTGCTATCTGCCTATCTTCTCCTATATCTACTAATCTTTGGCTATAATTGTTTACATTTCAAAAAATCTGGGTATATCTATGATAAAATATGTCAAGAATACATATAGTCCTGAAATACATTAAGTACCCGGCTGATGTGGTTGCTTAAACTTTGCAACTTCCATTTCTTCCTCCTGCCCTAATTGGCTCAAATCAATTCGAAATTGATCTATTGTTGGAGAAGAGCTACTATTGGATGGGGATTCCACGAGTGTCGAGGGAGACTACTCTCTCTAAGCACGCAATTGTTCCACTTGTGTTCTGATGGCTTCCAATTCATCCTGTAACTGACACATAGCATCTCGATGTTGGATGAGAATGTCCAATATTTGAGAGACAGTGGAAAACATTGAGTGACATTCTACCTAAATTTTTCTTACTTCGTGTCCCCATGCTTCAATATCGAGTTGTTGATCCTATGGTTGAGTCCGTCGATGTGACATGGTTCCCTAATTGACTTCCATTGTGTTGAGGAACGCTCCACAACCAAACAACCAATTCCTTTGTCTCCCCCGATCGCAAGCAGGAAGAAAAACGACCACCCAAGAATCAACAAGAGTGAGGTTCCTTCGCTTATGCACTAGTATTGTGACGACGTCCCGAAATAATTCAAAGAGGAAACAATGCAAACATGCTCAGAACCATACATGTCATTCTTCTAACACTGGAGAACCAAACGACAAGATAGAGTGGGAGAAAGTTTGTATGTATTCCACCTTGTCCTTCCAATACCTCTTGTCTGCGCTCGCACACGATCCAGATCTCCAACTCACTGCCATAATTGTTCACGGACGTGGAGATTGTCCAATTCCTGCAACATTAACTGAATCCATTGCATCCAAAATTCCTTCCTACGTAACTGAGATGCACCATGTCCTGTAAACCCCACCTTGCGCATGCAAAGGATGCACAAGTGTGATATAAGTGTGGTTTCCATGAATTAAATTACAAGTGACGGGGGAAGCCCGCCCTTTCGTGACGTCAAGGGAATCATGAGGAAAAGACACCCGAGAGACATGCAGATTCTTGATTATGATGTGCTTTAATTATGGGATCAGGTGTTGGGACAAGCTCCCATTTATGGATATAGCCCCTTTTGATAACTTAATTGCATAATTTGCTTGAGAGTCTACCCATTTATTATTTTCCCTTTTAATATGTATGAAAGAAGTATGAGGGATGCCCTTTAATTCTACTTCTTTTTTTTATGACATGGCTGAGTTGAGCATTAGAGAATGTCCCTTTGATCATATAGCGAATGGTGTTTTTTGAATCACCAATTATGATTAAATGTTGTAGTTGTAGCCCCTTTGCTAATTGCACTCCCTTTATGAGAGCATATTCCTTTGCTTGATTATTGGAAGCATGACCCAAACTCCAAGCATACTTTACTACCTGATTCCCCTTTGGGTCAAGAATGAACCTTCCCGCACCTGCCACCTTGAACACAATTTTATTGTTAATCATTGTAGAGAGTCATGTTTGTTAGGATAAGTGTGTCCCCTAGGAGTATATGAAGACAATATTCTTCGTCGTGTATCCAATCTTGTATCATTCATCTTTATCGATAATTTTTTGTCTTTCACTGCTAAGAAATGGGTTTTTCGCAAAGGTTTTCATGCATAGAGTTTCTCATTTGTTAAGGTTTTTTTAACAAAGGTTAAAAGGTGGTAGTGGAAGTTTTGTACAAATTGGTCTTCATTGCTCCAATTTGTCATTGGTGTGCACCATCACATTAAGTGGGAAGTGCACCAATGCTCCATGAGCTAGGTGCATTGGATAGTGAACGCCATAGGAAGGCATTTTCATAACGATAATGTATTGAATTGAACACAACACATCATAGAGGAATATTTGTTTTCCAAAAAGTTAGAGCAGTGCACTGAGTTTTCATGGCATGTGGTGTTCAATATCTCTTAATGCACATTGATTGCAGTGTCCACAGTCTGCATGTAATACCAAACATACATCATTGTGTTGTACAATGTTGTAATGTCTCAATTTTAACACTTGATCATACTAAAAATAAGTCATGAACAATTTGTAATGGTGTGGTTTATTGACAGAGTTAAGTCAGGTGGGTTGAGTTACAATGACCCTATGATGAAAAATGCATTGTCAGTTAGGTTTAGTTCGGGTGGTTGAGAGGAATGATTGGTATCCTCCTCACCCAGGTTCAATTCTTGTAAGTTACGTGTTGAGCTCTTAACAAGTATATTATTGTAATGGATTTGAGCCATGTTGTTGACCAACCTTGTGCCTTGAATATTTTAGGGTTACCCTGGATACCATCCTCAAAATGAGGGAAAATCCCCGAATTTTGCAACCTGAAAAAAAATAAAAAAATACATTATGAATATTCCTAGTATGAAGCTTACAACATAGACTAAACTAATGAATAATTATAAATCAAAGTTATAGACTTGAGTATAGTACACTTTTCTAATATACCACCAAGTGAATATGAATATGTTGTTGTAATGAACTTTAATATTATAAACTTGAGTATGTATTACACATGTTATATTTCTAATATACCACCAAGTGAATATGTTGTTGTAATGAACTTTAATATTATATATATATATATATATTTTTAAAAGGAACACGAATATAAAATATTATTGAGGAGTAACAACGAACTACAATACCACGGGAAGGAAAGAAAGGAGATCCAAGGGAATAAACTATTCAAATAATGTGTAAGGGAATAAACCCATTAAAACAAGGGTTGCATGGCAACGCAGTCCCTGCCAATTTAGTTGGGAAATGCATGTTGAACATCATAGATACATTTAATCAACATAGATACATTTAACTGTAGATTTAATAAGAATGCCGAGTTAGTTGGGAAATACATGTTGAACAACATAGAAACATTTAAATGCAGATTTAATAAAGATGGAGAAAATCAGAAAAACCTCTTTGAGATTAATTTTTTTTTATACGACAGAAACTTGAGATTGAGATTAAAAATTATTATGGTATGTATGGTCTTTAATACCATCCCGGTACTATGTCTACAAAAGAATTAAATCTTAATGCCCCATTACTCTGGGTACTTGCAATACAATGAAAGTTTGATAAGTGGAATGTGTGTGTATATATATAAAAGGAACTATGTTAATATTGATCAACATATATTAAAGTAAATCTATAATGTTCATTAAAGATGGTGCAGTTCTTGTCGAACTTGTTTGAAATTGGAAAGCTGGTGAAATGCAATTTAATGGAGGACCGTTAATAAGGTAGAAAAATTCCAATGTTGAAGTATGAGTASATTAGTATTCGAATGTTGTAGTATGACTACATTCAATTTTGTGAGAGCTGTCTTATTCTGTGGCGCTGGCAAGTTAGGAGCCCTAAGCTATGAGACAAGAACCTTATTAAACCTATATAAAGTGATTACAGGTCTTACTCTGTGGGGCTGGCCAAATGTTGGGAGGCATGAGACAATAACCTTCCCAAAAGCCTATCTAAAGTAGCTTCTAGCACGTCCTTTTCTTTTGACCCATAAGAGACAGAATCCCTGCTTTGGCAAAGGTAAACTGTCTGAGTATTAGCCACAACTCTTAGTGCTAGCAATTTCGTATGTACATAGGAAGAACTTCTTCCCTTGATCCAACGGTACCCCAAGG
>WSFP011473261.1:0-17381 GCA_009831015.1 Picea engelmannii
TTTTTGCACTTAGAAAGCAATTCTATCCTTTGGGTTATAAAGAGAAGGCCTTAATTGAATGGCAAGGTCTTAAACTAAGAAATGGAAAAACAATGCAAGAATACACAGATGAGTTTCGTAAGATGGCATTAATGTTAAACATTCCATTACATACCCAAGAAAATATTATGAAGTATATAGGAGGTTTACCTGCACATATTTGTAACACTGTAATTATGTTTGGACCTACTAATCTTGATGAGGTTTCTGTTCAAGCAACATACATTGAAGTAGGGAAAACATGAGTTGGTGTATCAGGGGAATCGTCTTCAAGGAAAGAGGACAAAAGAAAGGGGAATGGAAAGAAAACAAATTCAATGACAAGAAGGGAAGAGAAGCTCTCTTGCAATCATTGCAAGAAACAAGGGCATGATGATGACCATTACTGGCAATTGCACCCAAAGAAGAGACCAAAGTGGTTCAAATAAAGGAAAGGGAGGTAAACAGTTGCAGTAACAACATGACCAACGGACTTGGGATATGATTAAGGTGATGAGACTAAAATCACAGCAGTTGGTTTGACAGGTAAAATTGGTGATGGATACGATTCTAGAAGTAAATTGTTTCACATAAGGGTGATAATGAAACATACTAAGATCGATACATTGATAGATAGATGATCTCAATCTAACTCGATTCTAGAGGAAGTGGTTAAACAATTGGGATTAAACACTAAGATGCATCATAAACCTTACTCACTCAAATGGATAAGCAATAATTATAAATTGCACATAAAAAAACAATGCACTTTAAAGTTTGCAATTTCATCAAAGTTTGTGGATGAGGTAACGTGTGATGTGGTGCCACTCAATGAATGTGGAATGGTCTTAGGACAATAAAAAACACTAGAAGAGAGGAAATGAAACATACACAACTAGCCCTACATTGATATACATATTACAGAAAAGTCAAGGGAAGAAAAATCATCAGAGAAAGAGATCCAAATAGGAAGATCAATAACATTCAGACATGGGGAGTTATCTTTTGTCAAAGAGAAAGAACATAGGCATGGTAACAAAGAGAAAGAACATATCCATGATGACAGGGGGAGTAGCCCCAAGGATAAATACCCTTTTCCATTGATGTCAAAGGGGGAGCGTGAGAAACATTGATGATGAGCAATGGTCACAGGGGGAGCATGAGCATTGGAGCATCAATGTTGCCATCAATGTTGGTGTTACCACCAATTCCAAAGGGGGAGATTGTTGGACAGTTGGTTTGGACAATTGGTTGTCATTGATGTCAACCCTTTGAGAGGTCCAAAGATGTTGGACAATTATATGATCAAGATTGATGGTGAGTCAGTTGGGTGCATTTGATGTAGTCTACATTGAGCCCTAGAGGTGTGGTTAAGGAACTCGATTTTGTATGAGGAATAAAGACACAAAGATCAGTGAATTTGTAGGTAAGACTATTATAGATGGATAATACATGTCGTTTCATTGCCGGTGATATGTGGTACGTCACATAGTTCCTCATGGTTGAGGACATATGGTTTAGTGAAGTTGGATGACCCTCATGAATATTCTAGAAGCCCCTATAAGGTCAACAAAGAAGTCAATTATTCTAGAAGCTCCTAGAAAGTCATCAAGAAGTTTACTAGTCAAAGTGGTTGCAACTAGGAGTTAATTATGGGTAAAGTTGTTTCAATAAGAAAATAACTAAAAATAAATTAGTTGCAACAAGAAGTGGTGAGTTTACTAATTATGGGTAAAGTAGTTGAAAGCGGGTTAGCCCTAAAAGAGGGAAGTTGGGTGTTGGTCCTAATCTTTGCACATGACTGCTAAAGGGAAGAGCTAGGCCACCTCAGTTGTTGGAATGATTGGTTTTTTTGATAAAAAAAACAATGTTTTGATTAAGGTCAAAGTGATGGGGAGTTATCCCTATGAACTAGAACTTGAACTCTACTTCACTCAATTTAAAGAAGTGTTCACGAATTGTAATTAGGAATGAATAGTGAAGTTGATACCTACAGGTCTAAATGTAATGTAGAGTTGAACTCTAGAACTTAGATCTGAGATAGGTATTCAAACCCTCTTGATGGATAAATAGAGGAATATGTGAATGCAAAGGGTTCAATTTTTGGGCGGTATCAAACATTAGGATTTTGGTTGGGATTTGAAGTATAAAACTATTAAGTTTTCCACTTGGTGAATATCATTTCCGGTGACAGACTATTTCTTCTTAAATCTTGTTTGTCTTATTATCTTATTTGAATGCAAATTGAAATTTGTGCAAAGCATTTGCTTCTTTCCTTTCAACTATTGTTTGTATGCAACCTGTTTGGAATATTTGTGTTTAGGTACATCTTTTGGATCTGACATATCATTTTAAGTCTGAAAGCTCATACAACAAGTGATAAATTCTCGCTTGTTAGTATTTCCTCTGTTTTATCTTTATGTCTTTATCTACTTACCAGAATGCATGCTACCAACTAAAGAAAAACTTGTAGTTGATGTTATTGAAAAGTCTAACCAAACCCCTGTCCTTGAAGCTCATCCATTAACTGACCATCAAACAAATCAATCAAAATTATAAAAAACCAATCATTCCAACAACCGAGGTGGCCTATCTATTCCCTTTAGTAGTCAGGTGTAGACCTTGGGACCAACATCCTTTGGTGCCATTGCTGGGGAACGGAGTAATGAAGCAATATTTCCCTGGGAGAATGACAACAATAAGATCTGGTTTTTTATGGTGAATAAAGACCAAAAACATTCAGACTACATATCATTCACCTGGCCAGATGGATGTTGGTGGCCTCCCACCTATTCCAACTGGTTCATTTTGGCAGTTTTCCAGTTTGACAGTTTTTTCATAGTTTTTGAGTCCCCTACTTCCAGGGTTGTTTTGAGGCCCTAAAAAACATTTTTAGGGGTTGCCATAGTCAGATTGTAGGCAAAGTTAGAGTCTGATGACAACATGTGCAATCCTCAGATAGAAATTTCCAATGGGCTATCGTGCACCTAAAACGAAGATCGTATACAAAAGTTACGACCTCAGGAAGTTGATGTACTAACTTAGCCTAATGGGGCCTACATGAATTTTGAAGATTCATCTCCTAGGGTTAGGTTTTTGGATGTCTAGGGTTTTGTAATTCATGTTTATTGTAAAAATGCCTTCATAGCCTCATTGTACTCATCTTCTTGTGAATGAGCAGAGTCGTCACATCTCTTCTCAGAGATAAGCTGCGACCATTCCAACAAGCTTGTTTTCCACTGCATTTTACAGTTTCAACATATTTCCTTATTGAATAGAAATCCAAATTTACTGTATCTCTGGCCAAAATTCATGTGGGCCTCGTTGGGGTAAGTTAGTATATCAACTTCCCGGGGTCGTAACTTTTGCATACGATCTCCATTTTAGGTGCACGGTAGCTTGTTGGAAATATCTATTTGAGGACTACACATGTTACCATCAAAATCCAACTTAGTCTATATTTTAATTACGACGAGCCCAAAAATGATGTTTAGGGCTTCAAAACAACCCCGAAAGTCAAGGACCTGAAAACTAGAAAAAACTGCCAAATTGGAAAACTGCCAAAATGAACCAGTTGGAATAGGTGGGAGGCCACCGACATCCATCTGGATCAGAATCCATGGTTAAAAAATCCGGTGGTGACTCCACATTCTCAATATGTCAGATACTCTAATGGACACCATTTTGGCATGAATATTTTCACCTTTTGACTTCTCAGCTGGTCCTGGTTATCCAAATCCCATACCTCATGTAGATGAATGGAAAAGTCATCTTCCCAAGTTTAAAGAAGGTACAAATGATAATCCTGCTGAATATTTGGTGGAGTTTCATGAACTAATGCATCATTTGGATATATTTCATGAGGATGTACTCATGAAGATGTTCATGTACTCACTCAAAGGAGATGCTCGAGAATGGTACCAATCTCTTCCTCCATCTAGTATATTTTCATTGCAGGGATTTCATACAACATTCCATCATCATTGTAAGAGATATTTTTCAGCTGACCTACTTTTTGAACAGTGTTGTGAAGAATTTGGATCTTATATTCAACAATCAATTATTAATTCTTCTAATAGTAAAAATGAAAGAGATATTTCTGTTGAAGAAGTGGGGGAAGATTTAGTTACATATGAGTCTTTTTCTAATTATTTTATTCAGAAATATGATATTGGGCATTACATTAATGATGAAATTAATGATAACAAGGCTTTAGATACATTTTCCATTATTTCATATGTCTTAATTAGCTGTTGTTATGATGGATATGTTGTTCTAATTTCTTATAAAGATCTGGTTAACTATGAAGAAAGCAATGTTGATGGTCAAACACAAGCAACTCTTTTTGGGAATTTTCAACAACCATTTATTGGACTTGGGAAACCAACATATCACGATGATGAATCAGAACCATGGGAAGGCAGCGAGGGAGGTTATTATAAGTCCACTAATTCTTCTTCCCCACTAAACAATGAGTAACAATTTTTACATCAATTGAATTTTTGTCATAATCAACAAGATCCATTGGCCATCTACATGGAGTGAGAATGCAACCAAGATTTTTTTGTCTTTAATGCTTTGGGGATGAAATTGTTGAACTGTAAGTATTGGCCTCAGTTTTTGGATAAGTTGCTATTGTTTGAAAATTTCTTTATCTCGATTAAAGGACTGAAAATAACCCATCTTATGAGGCAGTTGCTGACATGGTTGCACTGGAAATTCCATATTACATGATCAACTTGACTTTTGCTGGTTAGGAGTAGGTAGTTTGGAGAATAAGCTCCCTTTTTTAACATGTTTACAGATCGGTTTGCAGTTTATTTTCAGTAGTGTGTCTTTCCAGTTTGACATGATATTCAATAGTTTAGTATGAATAAAAGAATCCATAGCCCAATAAAGGCACTGGGGTATAGTTGCATATTTGGTTTTCAGTTGAAATAAGGCAGATGTCAAGGTTGGTAAAAGGGAATAAGTGGCTGGTGGAAAGGTGGAAGAAACAAATAAATAAGGCACACAGGTCTGCTGTTATTAGCACCTCACAAGGAAGTGCTACCCCCAGTTGGAGCTGATGTTAAATCCTAGGTCCGCACTCACCAACCAACCTATTCATCTATCAACCTATCCCTTAGTTAGTTTTTCTTCTTTACTATGTGTTAAGTCATTTTGTTTTTAGTCATCCCTTCTTTGCCTATGATTAGTTGTTTTTCTTTTTATAAGATTAAGTCAAGTTCTGATTTGAGTTTGGATAAGTTCTATCACCATGGTTTATATCACTGATGGATCAAAATGAGTTAACTTAAGCCTACAAGTGTAAAATTGTTGATTTCAAGAATGCCAACATTCTTGAAATCAACAAACATACTTTGTTTTATGAGTTTTTATGTTTTAAAAAATATTTCAGAGTTTGAATAAAAGTACGTTGGTGCCCAGATCGTTCTCACATGTTCCTTGTACCCCTGAGAATGTGCACATTGTGCCTTATGCATTTATTATTGTAGGGTGTGAGTGAACCCAAAACAACACATACCCTCAACCACTATTCTCAACAGAGGCAACTAAGGATCAATGGTATCACCCTGAGAACGCTATTAGTTAAAAAGGGTAGAGCCAAAAATTCGAGGCCATACCAGAGATTAATGACATTTTTGTTAGGGGTTTATAAAAATATTGGTTCTTTTTTCTCTCAGTGAATTGGGCATGTCTTGGAAATAATTTATAGAATCTCTAGGGTTACAAAATGAAGTGCCAGACACTCAACAACCAAAAGGGCAGGAAATTGAACAACAATTAGAAGAGCAGGAGGTTGAATTTCCCCAGGAAACTAATTTTTTCACAGAACCTGAGAGTTCATCGAAATCCACCCAACATGCCAAAGAAAAGACCTTACTTGCAAAAGGAAGAACCAGATCAGACAAAGAAAGATCTAGACTTCCAAAAAAATATGGATAGAAGTTCATAGTTAAAGATACATTCAAATTATCAGTTCC
The DNA here is from genome assembly GCA_009831015.1 of Picea engelmannii. NCBI lineage: Eukaryota > Viridiplantae > Streptophyta > Pinopsida > Pinales > Pinaceae > Picea > Picea engelmannii. The sequence continues at coordinate 6,006 of WSFP011473261.1, forward strand.
CTTCACCATTCCAGGAAGGGACATTCCGGCTCCATTCCGTTCAAACCATAGAAAATCTTCCAAAACTATTAAAAACCCACTTAAGGAATGGGGCGATTTAGCCTAGTCGCGGGAGTGTTTCCAAATTTCTCAACGTTTTCTCAACAATTTGGGATCCATCAATTGACCATAAAAATATCAATAAAACTTATAAAAACCCAATCATTCCAACAACTAAGGTGGCCTAGCTCTACCCTTTAACAGTCAGGTGCAGACCTTAGGACCAATAAGAAGATGTTGGTCCTAAGGTCTGCACTTGATTGCTAAAGGGCAGAGCTAGGCCACCTCATTTGTTGGAATGATTGGTTTTTTATAAGGTTGATTGATTTTTTTGATGGTCAACTGATGGATGAGCTTCAAGGGTAGGGGTTTGGTTAGAATTTTCAACGACATCAACTACAAGGTTTTCCTTAGATGGAAGCATGCATTCTGGTAAGCAGATAAAGAGATAAAGATAAAACAAAGGAAATACTAAAAAACAAAAAAAAACCACTTGTTGTATGAGATTTCATAATTAAAATGATATTTCAGATCCAAAAGATGTACCTAAACAAAAATCTTCCAAACATGTTGCATACAAACAATAGCTGAAAGGAAAGAAACAAATGCTTTGCACAAATTTCAATTTGCATTTAGATAAGATAATAAGACAAACAAGATTTAAGAAGAAACAGTCCGTCACTAGAAATTATATTCACCAGGTGGAAAACTTAACAGTTTTATACTTCAAATCCTAGCCAAAATCCTGATCCTTGATAGCCCCCCAAAAATGAACCCTTTACGTTCACATATTCCTCTATTTATCCATCAAGAGGGTTCAAATACCTATCTCAGATCTGATTTCTAGAGTTCAACTCTGCATTACATTCGGACCTGTAGGTATCAACTTCACTATTTAGTCCTAATTACAATTCGTGAATACTTCTTTAAACTGAGTGAAGTAGAGTTCAAGTGCTAGTTCATAGGGATAACTCCCCATCACTTCGACCTTAATCAAAACAATTTTTTTATTATTATCAAAAAGACCTTTATTACAACTGGCTGTAATATCTCTAACTAAAAAAAAATATTCTATCACAATAACTGGAGTCATTACTGATAACTAGAGTGTAGGAGTTGCATAACCAAAGTCTTCAAAAGATGGAACTGGTTAATGAATTAAAAAAAAATGAGATATTCGAATAAACAAAAAGAAATTTGGAACAAATTTCCTTGAAATCTGTCACTGGTTTCTTGACTTCCATCCACTGCTTCCAGGTGCCTTGGAAATTTGGAAATTGACCAAAGCTGTGGAATACTTTGTCACTTGTGTACTCATTGTATTCATGCCTCAAAATATTGGTTACATGAGAATGTGGATCTAATTTCTGGGGATGAAGATCTATTGTTGATTATTTTCTTTGAAACACTCAACCCCTAATTTTGATGTTCTGTTCTTATGGAAATAATATCTTTGGTTTCCATTTCTTGGTATTTGTTTTAACTGCTCCAAATTGAGATAAGCTCAACGACAAGTAAACTGGAAATGTGCCATTTAGATTGACAAAATTTTCCAAAAATATGAGCATCATCCTTCTGACTTCGTGGGGTCTTTAGGACTATATTCATGAAAAATATGTCATTTATCATTAATTCCCCTACATATATGCAACCCATATGAATTCCTTGCCACCCTTTCAATATGGTGAACCCGCATTGGTGTAATTTTGACATTCTAATTAATGTGTAAAACAAATTTCAAACTGGAGTTCTTGAAATTGAATGCCAACATTGCCTCTTTGGCAACATATAACAGAATATGGTTGCAATCTGAGCTTTCAGCTTACCAAAACAAAAGTAGATAAAAAAACAAATCAATAAGATGCCAAGAACTGAAGTTTCTATATTCAATGACATAACCCATAAATATGCAATCCGTGAAAACCTGAGACTACTATCTTAAACAAAATGGTACTGCTTAATACTTGGCTCTTGCACGATCCCCTAATGGACATATGGCACTCAAGCTCATTTGTTGGTGATGACTAGGCATGTTAAAACAATTTCTGGAAAATTCTGTTCTGATCAGACCAAATTTTATCCTAAACCACCGTGATATTTTGAAAACTGTCCACAATTAGGCTAAATCACTCATTCATTAAGTGTGGTTTTAATGATTTTTTCAAATTCCTTACCATTTTCTCACAACTTAAGCCCAAAATCCACTGTTTAGAATTGCTGCATTTTTCTAGAAACAATTAATTTCTGGAAAATTCTGTTCTGATCAGACCAATTTTTCTCCCAAATTGTTGAGAAATTTGGAAAACCGCTCATGAGTAGGCTAAATTTCCCCATTCTTGAAGTGGGTTTTTAATAGTTTTGGAAAATTTTCTATGGATTGAACGAAAATGGAGCCATAATGTCCCTTCCTGGAATGGTGTCAGGAAGTGATAATTTTAATGTATCTTTAACTATGAAATTCTATCCGTCTTTTTCTGGAAAGTTGTATCTTTCTTTGTCTGATATGGTTCTTCTTTTTTTTATAGGCAAGGTATTTTCTTTGGCATGTTGGGTGGATTTGGACGAACTACAGGTTCTGTGGAAACCTTAGCTGCCTGGGGAACTTCAACTTCCTGCTCTTCTGATTGTTTTTCAATTTCCCGCTCTTTTGGTTGGTGAGTGTCTGACACTTCATCCTGTAACCCTAGAGATTCTAGAAATTCTGTCCAAGACATGCCCAATTCACCGAGAGCAAAAAGAACCAATATTTTTATAAACCCCTGATAAAAATGTCACTAATCTCTGGTATGGCCTCGAACAAATCGATCCCTGTTGGCTCTGCCCGGTTTAACTACCAGTGTTCTTAGGGTGATACCATTGTGACTTAGCTGCCTCTGTTGAGAATAATGGTCAAGGGTATGTGTTGTTTTGGTTTCACTCACAACATGTAATAATAACCGCACAAGGCACAATGCGCACAATATCGGGGGTACAAAGAACATGTGAGCATGATTTGGGCTCGAACACACTTTTATTCAAACTCTGAAATATTTTTTAAAACATAAAAACTCATAAAACAGAGTCTGTTTGTTGATTGCAAGAATGATGGCATTCTTGCAATCAAAAGTTTTACACTTGTAGGCTTAAGTTAACTCCTTTTGATCCATCAATGATATAAACCATGGTGATAGAACTTATCCAAACTCAAATCAAGACTTTACTTAATCTTATAAAAAGAAAAAAAACTAATCATAAGCAAAGAAGGGATGACTAAAAAAAAATGACTTAACACACAATGAAGAAGAAAAACTAACTAAGGGCTAGGTTGATAGATGAACAGGCTGGTTTGGTGAGTGCAAACCTAGGATTTAACATTGGGTAAAATAGTTAGAAGATGACCCCTAAAGGAAGGCACTTGGAGAGTATAAATAAGAGAGCAAGAGACTCCCATTAACACCTATTGAGCACATTGAATATATATCTTGTGAAAGATTTATTGAAGGTACTCATTGACATAACATAGGGAGCGCAAATTTGAGGCAGCGAAAGAAAAGTGACGACAACATTTTATAGTTGCAGTAGAGAGTCGGAAAATTGTGAAAAATCCCAATTAGGGTCATCCCCGCGGGTTTGACAGTAAGTGTCCCATGAGGAACCCCTGCGAGTTGCCTAAGGGACGTCACGCGAGGTCCCCTGTGACAGAGATTCTTTGTCCCGCGAGGACAAGGCATAGGTGCATAAAGATGCTTGTACCAAGTTCCTAAGGTATGAGGTGAAGCTACATGATTGTGTATCAGTTTCATAGGTACCAGATCAGTTACAAAAGTAAAAGGTATGGTTGTATGTTTGTTTAAAGATTGGATCTTAGTGATTGCTTGAGGTATGGTCATATGAAATTGAGTATTTTCCCTTGAGGGACTATTGGCTATATGGTATATGTTGCATGGGGCAGATCTAGTGAAGTACATTGTTGGTGCACTTAGTTTGTTTTATTGGCATATCTTGTGGTGCATTGTGAGAGGCATTTGTTAGTGGTTTTGGTATATGATTGGATTATGAATGGTACTTGCTTGAGGCTACATAATAGTGAGGTTGTGGCACTTGGTTTGATGTAGGGGTTTATGGTATTTGGTTTATGGATAGTGTGATGTATTGCTATAGGTCTCTTGTTGGTTATCTTGGTGTATGTTATTGATATATGGTTGAGGTACATGATTGGGTACATGGATGAGACACATAGTTGATGAGTTGGAACATAAATGAGGTATATGATATGGTAATTTTGGTACATATTGTGTAAGGCATTTCTTGGTGATGTTGATACTTGTTTGAGGTACATCATTGATATTATTTGTTTAACATATCTTGTTGGTACATGGTATAGTGATGATATACATGGTTGATGTGCATAGTTGGAACATGATAAGGTACATGATTGATAATTGGTATGGTACATGGTTGATGGTAGAGGTTGATGCATGGTACAAGTTGGTATTTGGTTGAGACACATATCTTGTGATGGCATGTGGTGATTTTGGTACATGCTTGGTAGAGACATGTGTTGGTGATGCTGAGCATATGGTTTGAGATACGATCTTGGTGATATTGGCATGAGTTTCATGCGAATGAGAGTGGATATGGTTTCATGGATGAGACAATGATTGGTTGGATAAGTTGTTGTGATAATTATTGACTGGACAAGTTGATGTGACCATGACATGTTGCAATGATAGTGACAGTGACAATGACAATGGTAGCAACAATGACAGAGTAAGAGTGGTAGTATCAATTATTTTGCACTTATATTTCAGAGCGACATGATGGGGAAAGGAAAGGGGGTTGTAGAATCCTTTCGGTTGGTTCTGAATAATAAAGGAGTCGGATCTTCCTTCATGCTGGAGCATGAGAATTAGGTGGTTGTAGCCACCTTCTGATTGGATCAGGAGAACCCAGGGGGTTGTAGCCTCCTTCTAGTTGGATCCAAATAATTCAGGGATTTGTAGATTTATTCAAGTTGGAGCCCGTAAATAGTTGGTTGTAGCCTCCTTCCAGTTGCACCTGGAGAATTGGGAAGTTGGTGCTTCCTATGAATGAATTCTTGATATATAAGAAAACATTTCATGGTTTTCTCCCATTTGGGTTTCCACATAAATACGGGTGTAATGTGTTCTTGATGTATTGTTGTTTATGGTTACATGCGTATGATATATATATTGAATGGAATCATAGATGATACGTTGACGATAAACTGTCGAACATTGTTGATAAAGTGAAAGAATATATATTGTGGTTAAAAGTGGCATAAAGTGCTCATACTGATTCACCCTCCCCCCCGCCCTTCTCAGTATTCCAACATAAGGAGGTGTTGGAACCTATGCTTCTTATTATAAAATCACCTTACTTGACACTTGAGAGGGAGCTAAGAATTATGGTAGTCGACCAAGATGGAGTACCAATGAACAACGACCCTGGGAAAATGGTTAACTCATTCCACAATGATTACTTAGATCCACATTATGTGAATAGGTATATTGGACCATGATCCCATGAACTAGGGTTCAAGTGTATTCCTAATCCTATATTTACATAATCTTATAGATGTACCCCTATAATGATATAACCATATACCCATAACCCATTTGACTCCCAATGATTAATCCATGTAACTCCTGTTAGAACTGAAAGTCACACTTTCACTGCTAAAGTGTCATCTCAACACCCATCATGATGTTAAAGATAAGTTTTTATGATAAGGTCGTAAATGGATGAAAAATCAGGAAAATGATGTCAATGGAAACTCACTCCATACAATATGCACCAACAAATAAGGCTTTGAGTAACTTAGATCAGGATTTAAGAAATAAAATGGATAGGTGGATGACTCAATAAGAAAGATGTAATATGCATACCATATACATCAGGTAGTAATGGCAGACATATGAAGAAAGACCCTTTGAACACAATAACTTCTTATAATCAAAGAAGAAACTTTGATATAATTATAAACAATATCACAACAGATCCTCCATTGCAACAAAGATACAATTAAGCCAATTGAAGCATTCAATAGATTGCAATTAGAATAAGATAGAAACAAGATGATAAGGATAAAGGATAGATTTATATTATCCAAAGTGTCTCATGTATGGTACATAAAATAAGAGATATTCTCTGTTACATGAACAACATCAAAATACGAGTCTCTCCCAAACCATTCGAACCCCCATCAGTCTTACCATGCCTATCTTATAGTCTAGAATGTTATTGACAACTTTACAATTCAAATAACAACTCTTGCATAGGATTCCTATGCCTAAAGATGGAATGACTACAACTGTACAACAACAATAAAACAAAATGTTAAAATTCAGGCTAATGTTGGGAACATTTGCAACATCTTATTTATTGCTGATGAAGTGTCCCTTTGAGCACATCTTCCTTTGGAAGGTGGCCTCCAATATCACAACTGACCCTTAGACAACTGGAAAACATACATATTAACACATGGAAGTTGTTCCTCCCTCCAAAAACTCCAAAACATGAGTTCATAGCGTCTGTCTGTATTAGCCAGTTCAGAGCGCCAGGCGTTGCGAACTTTCTTGTAGTGATTCGTTTCATTTGATAAAGTGTTAAAACATTCCAAAAACTATCTCCAGTGACCCAAACTATTGTGACAACTTATAATCTTGGTACATGCCTAGAAGAGAACATCCCAACAACTAAACATGGTTTATAAAGCATAACCATCCTCAAAATTGCAAAATGCATCAAACAAGAAACTAGTCGAAAAACTGATATTGGTTAAGGAGGTTCAATTTATTTATTTTTAACTCTAGAGCTTCTCCTGGTAACAACTTTAGCCAACATGTCCAGATTTTTCTTGGCCAACTATTCTTTAAAAGGATGTAGTTCTACCTTTAGCTTTCTGATCTGTGCTTGATGAGATCTATTTTGTCTGTAGAGGCTTCTGAGTTGCCTGTGGAGGGACATAAGTATTTTGTTTATAAATCTAGATTTTTCAATAGTTTCATGGTACATGCCCATCATCCCCTTAAGTTTCTTCCTATATCCAGAGTCATCATTTTTCAGTTTATCAATCTCAACCCTTGCTTCTTTAAGTTGTCTTTTGAGCCTTTTGAAAGTGGGATTGATTTCTTCTTGGGGAGTAGTGATATAAAAAATTTCAATGGGTTACTCAACCAATTTGGATTTACCTTTTCTCTGGGCTGAAATTTTTGTTACATCACTTTTCACAGGAACATTTTTCTTGGCTACTGCCCCAGTAAAATGCCTCATGGGCTTAATCTTGTCTGCAACAATAGGTGAAGGGAACATGATATTTCTTCCTTTGCGGCCTGTTTGTTTTCTTGAAGGAACCTCCATAGGAATGGGTTCTTCCATGGGTGAAACTTCCCTATGTGAATGTTGTGAAGGCCCTCCTTCCTCTGTTTCATTTGTAGCTATGTTATCTGTATCAGTCATGGAAACACCTCTTTTCCTCTTTCTAACCTCTGAACACACAATCTTATCCACAAGAGAATGACTTTGTATCTTAGATTGTGGAGTGGGAGCAACATTCAATTGAAAATGTGATGCAGTGAGGAATGTTTCCCAAATATTATTTGTATTTTTCAATTATTCCATGAGAAACATTTTAATAAGGCTAGAGTGAAAGACACTCGTATCAACTTTTTTATATTTGGATTGAACTCTATCAACCATCTTACCAATTCTTCCAAAGAGGTAAAAAGGGTGGTTCATTGCTTCTTTCCGTGTGAAGTGTAATAACAACATGATGTGATATTGATAAACCATGTTAAATCTTCCCTCACAGGTAAAATACCTTTGAATAACCTTCAACATATTGTCAAAACCTTCAACCATATGGTTTCCAAGGACCCCTTTGGACAAGTTGTCCTCCTGATACTCTGGTTTAAGAAATTCCTTGGAGAAAGCAACATTTAATGTCATGGCCTTGAACCATTTTTCTCCAGTGTTGGGTATCTCTGTTGTGACTGATATGGAATGCTATGAAACTTCAAATTCTAATATTCCCACCTTAGTTTTAGTACCATCAAAATTTAATGCAAAATCTTTGGCCACCTCTAGATGCCCCCTTTGCATCTTTTGACAAAAAATGATGCAACCTACTCTCTAAAAGACCTCTCTTATCAAAGGTTCAAAATCAAGAAATTGCATGTCATAGGGCTCTATTCTCACTATTTCACCTCCCTTATGAGTCTTCTTGTGATGTGGGTTGTCCATAATTTCTGCTTGAAGAAAACCTTCCTGTAATATTTAATGACTGTTAGATGTGTGAAACATTGAATATAAAAGAATAGGATTTTGATGAAAAAACATTTTCTAGTAGGCTATCCTTGTATAGAGCTTCTACAAAATTTAGTCTATGCACATCCACGAATAAGAAAATTCATTCTTCAAAAGGAAATCTAAGGACAAGCCACTAAAAAATATAATGAAAGGAGACACATATAAGACTTTGCAAAACAAGTTTTAATCAACATAAGAACTGGATTAACAACATCACTGCACCTGCAATTTTAAGTCTGCTCCTACATATGATCAACTGTGCACTACACAATGGATATGGATATAATTAAATTTTTCAAGGTTGCAGTTTTAGAAATATGCAGAGGGAAGGGTTTTAACAATGTTGGAACAAAGGGTTCACAACGTAGTTCACAACACCCTGTTCATCAGCGCTCTGTGAGCCATTTCGTAGTGCTAGGTGAAAAATATGGGAGCAAATAAAATTTGAGCAGGAGGAAAAATGAAAGAGGTCAAGAGGTGGTCAGGTTGTATATGCATAATTCAGAACATATTTTAAGTGAATTTTTCAAACTGATAGCAAGGCAGTGACAAATCGCAGCAACAAAAGGAAAAACAACCAAAACCCCTTTCTCGACCTTCAAACATGATTAAAACTCTCATGGAGTACTCGGTGGTCATGATTTTGATGCTGGTGTCTTTGAAATTGGACAAGGGTGTGTAGTCCAACCTCCAACACTCTCCTTCAGCCATTTCGCAATGCCTGTCTATAGCACCAGGTTCGCAATGCCTAACTCAAACACAATTTGCACACTTGGAGGAATCTGTTAGAAACTTTTATGACATAATCCCTGAGAATTTGTTTAAAATATAAGCTCTGGAAATAATGAGATCTTATTTGACATGATCCTTAAATGAAATGATGGAAATTAATGCATGGAGTACTTTGAGTATGCTGCGAACTCTCCTAGTGAGTTGGAAACACATAGATCAAATCTGATTTGACAACTAAATGGATAAAAGGGGACAAAGGAGGATCTTGTGTACCACATGGAGGTGTGACATGTCAATTTGATGACGAGGAGTTCAAAATGTGACTTGTGAGGGTTTATTCAACTTGTCATGATAACAAAGACATAACCCAAAGGCTTTAGCCCGAAGCCAAACTAACTTATCTTATTCAAATAAAAATTTGAATTATGACTATAAAAAGAAGTCATAAAAACCTATAACTTAAGAAAACCTATGACTCAAAATCAAAATTGAAATTATTTTTTACCCTTACAAATCTATGTGTTAACATCTGGCTCCACAAGGGATGGCATGCTCCCTATGAGCTTCCAAGAACATGTAGTTCCAGTGCCTTATCCAAGGGCTATGGGGTCATTATTTAAAGAAAACAAAACAAACTAAAATATGATATTTACAATGAAAGGAAAGCCATTCATGGCTTTAAGAAAAGTATTTTTTCAGAAAATGCCCATTCACTGGGCCACCATAAAATTCAGTATCTTCCAAGTTTTGCAATTTGAAAGTGTTATTTTGAAAAAAATTAGAAATCTTGAAAGGACCAATCCACAAGGCTTCAAATTTACCATGTTTACCCTTGTATTTCCTGTGTGCATCCCATTTGAGCACCAGGTTTCCCAGCTAGAAAACTTCCTTCTTCACCTTCTTGTCAAAAAATTATTTGATTTTCTATTGATGGCTTTGTGCTTTATCAAAGAGATGCTCTTTGGTTTGTTGTACTGTTGGATAACTGATAGTGGGGGGTGAATCAATTGTTACTCTACTTAAACAATTATGCCCATTTTAAACTCTTTACAAAAGACTCAATGACGATCGCAATAATGCAGGGAGGTAAGAAATAAAGTATTCAACATCAATCACACACATGAAATATACATAGACAGATATTTCCTGAGGAAACCCATAAAGGGAAACACCTCTTCTTCTTGATATGATAAGTAATCTTTATTTTCTATACATTATCATTCTTGGGATATCCAACTCCTCTTGAGGCTACAACCTCTGTTTTACAAGCTTCAACTTGCTGAGAGCACCAACTCTCCGGTTTCTCTAGCACCCACTAGAAGGAAGCATCGAATCCTTGGTTTCTGTAGCACCCACTATAAGGAAGCAACAACTCTCTGAGTGTTCCAACACCAACTAGATGGAAGCACCAACTTTCATCTACACAGACACCAACCTGTATAACATAGAACAATAATTCTCCCTTGCACCACCCTACCACCTTGGTTTTTCTGGCTGCAACTAGATGGAAGCTACAAATCCCTATGTTCAAGCACCCATTTGAAAATCCGAGGACAACAATCCTCCCTAGCACCTCCCTACCACCCTGAAATATAAATCTTTGCTTATTGAAATTTATTACAGTGATACAATGTTCATCAATGGCTTACCAACCTCCTCACTATTCTGTTGCACTTCTCTACTTTGCCTGCATTAGTGTCTTCCTGCTCACATCTCCTCATGATTTATGTTCTTCTGCTCTATCTTTGCATTCACACCTCAACTTTATCTTCCTCTCTCAGATATGAATTTATGTTCTGTCTCTTTCATCTGCACTTTATGCTCTGTGTATTATTTCCATTCAATGTGCTATGCCTCTTCTGTGCGTTTCATCTCTTGCTCATAGCATGATTTAACTCACATGAATAACTCTCAACATAAGAAACCATATCTTCTCTTTTCTACATTTATTTATCATGCCAAGTCCTATGCCAGGGCATACACTCAAATCTTCGTCCTCTCTAGTGATCATCCTGAGTTTGTTCTTCATCAATGGTCGTTGTCCTGAGATTCTCCGAATTCTTTGGCAATTATAGTCTTTGACTCATTTCCATCTGTCAATTGTCTAAATGATGAATGTTCACTTCACTAGAAGTTACCTTGAGACTCTTCGTCCCCTCTGGCAGTCACCCTACAACTCCTCGAATTCTCAGGAATATGAAATTACTTCGTTCTAGCAGTTACTGAGAAAAATTCTACACGTTCATCCCTTTGGAAACTTTTCCGTTTCTAAGAAATCTACACAGAGGGCGCTAG
>WSFP011473262.1:0-17381 GCA_009831015.1 Picea engelmannii
AATTACATTCCTTCCAAGAGAACTATAATTGCCAAAAACAAGTCTGTGCTCATTGAAATAACTCCCCAATCCATTTTCGAAATGCTAAGATGGCCATTAAACTGTAACAATGAAATTCTAAATGAGATTGTATTGGCTAAATCCTTTAGAGAGTTAAAACCCCCAGATAGAGTTTCCCTTTTACAGTGTTATTTATGCAAAACCCTTGATACCCCTATAAATGATGTTACTCTTGAAATTGGCCAATTTCCTGAAATTTCGAGACAAATTGTTTCAATAGTTTTTGTAATTTTAGGAAAAGATAACAATCTAATAGTTGACGAGTTTGTTTTAGGGTGTATGATATCAATTTTTCTACCTACAATAAAATCCTTAACCAAATTTAATTATGCCCAATTCTTAGCCGACATGATATATCACCAATTGTTAGAATTTTAAACTCTCAGAAGCTTTAGATACCAATGTTACCTTGTCCACCTATTTTTGTTATTTCAAGATGTTCACTTTTTACACCTTGGATTACAAATAGAAGATAAAATCAGTAATCCAGTCTTGGTCATTCACTGGACTTCCCTGATTAGGAAAAAGAATCAGAATGTGGGATTCCTTGATTATATTAACCAATTCATGTCAAAATCTTACCAAATCATACATGATGAGATTCCCCCTAGAATCTTTCTAGAATGTAAGAAGTTATTACAGCTAAGCCCTGACAAGAGAGTAGGAGATTGGTACATTTTTGAGAATTATACTGAAATCAAAATCTATGGTAACATAGACTCCTCAGAAGTTTGAGAAGACATACAAAATAAATACTACAGGGTCAGCCTCAAAGGATTCATAAACATAGGATGAAATATCAACAAAAAGACAATAGACAAAGGTATTAAGTGAAGATGAAGATCCAAAAATACAAGAAGAATTAGTACCAATGGTCTGAGAACCTATTGTAATGGTTGAAGTGTCATCACCAACAAACCCTCAGAACACTGAAAGTCAAAGTGGAAGAGAAAATATGTGGATATAGAACAATCAAAACCAATTGATGATGTTCATCATTTCATGGCAACTAGGAAAATGGGTGAAAAAATCAAACAAAACATTCTCCCTAAAATCTTTGACCAGGATGTTATCAAATGTGGATTATGAAAAAGGTAGATTGAACATAATAGTGCTTGAACCAAAAGAGGAAAAGAAGGTTAGACACATATCTATTGACCTTAATGCATTTCACCCATTGGATAAAATTGATTTGCTCAGGAAAACTAGATAAATGTTGAATAGAGATGTGATGATAGTTAACCTTGGAATAAAGAAGCTACAAGTTATAAATGAAAATCTCAGAAAGCAACTTAAAAATGAAAAGATGACCAATAGAACTAGGGAGATGAGAGTGGAAGAATTGGAACACTGGGTGATAGATCTAGGTGTTAATCCACAAGATGCAGCATCTGAGCAAGCTCTGATGAAAACAAAAGATACAAAGATCTAGGCACTAAAAATAAGGCTTAATATCCCTAGAACTGAACATGTTCAAACTCCAGAGTTGCAGGTAATCCAAGTAGAAAATGATCAATTCCTGAAGAAAATGATACAGATGGAAGATAAGATTGAATTAAATGAAAAACATATTGAAATCCTGAAAGGGGGATCTTCTTCAGCATAGGTAACATAATCAACAGACCCAACAGATGGGTTATCAAAAGAATTGACAGATCTGAACCTAAATGGAGTTGAGATTGAGAAGCCAAAGAAAACAATTTCAACACAACAAGAAGAAATCAAAGATAAAGATAAAGTGATTGGAGAAGGGCGTGGAACAAATGAAGGACAAGTTGTTTGGAAAACCATATATGATAGGAGCTATACACATTATTTGGGATGAAATCATTGTTGAAGTTGCCAATATTTGGCATTAATTCAAGATAGTTGATGAATAAATCATTTTGACAGATGAAGCAGAAGACATTATAAAGACATCATTCCATGAATTAGGAACCAAACCATAGATTTATACCAGAGTTACCAAGTTCCTCAATTCCAATTCTAGTGAAGTATTGAAAAGTAAAGGTGTCAAGGACATAACTATGATGGTGATGGAAGATGAAAATATTTTCACCAAAAGAAATTTACTTCAACAAGCTCAGAACAAATGTATTTCGGTGAAAATAAACATTGAGTCATTCACCAATAAATTTAAAAATCTAGTAAAAATGGGTATGTCCTCAGCATGGGACGACAAAGGGAAGCTTCTATCCTATGAAAGTTATAGAAATAATTTATTTTCAATCAGAGAAAGTGAAGAAAAGTTTAAAGGAATGGCTGATAATTTGAGAGGACGAACTATTGTAGATTTACTCATAGATGATTTATATCTTCTATGGAAAACAAAAAAATTATTTTCAAGTCCTCCTACATATGCAAAATACACTGAGCTAGACATCGCATACATGAAAATAAATTCATTCAACTATCTAGTAGGTGAAACGTGGAATCTTCTCCTCCAACCGTTGACTCAATGAGTCATCATGACAGTTGCAGAAAATCAACAATTGGAACAATTATCTTCCATATCTTCCTATTTTTAGGAGTCAAAGATATTTTTGTATACGAAAGGCTGAGAAATAGGACCGAGTAACCACTTTGGGTTGCGATATAATTTGTATAAGTTTCTAAGAAAATTCAATGTAAATGGGATTTTTGGCCCAAGAAAAGAGATATCTTTAATAAAAATTTTCAAGCTTTGAGTGATTCAAAATTTCTATGTCTCAATTCATGTGAATCTTGTTCTTGATGTTTTCTCCATGTTTATATATTCCTCTTAAATGTATCTACTTCCATATTTGTGACAACTTAGAACAACAACTGCTATTACAAATTGAAAAGGTATCATTAAAGCTACAAATTTCTTAGATATACTGTGAGTACTGATCAGACCTACACTTTATTCATTTTACCTGGTGAACATAAAATAATTGTTCCTTTCTGTTCATTTTATATTTCTGGTTCAGATACATGTTTATTACAATTTCTTTTGTCTGAAAGATAAAATAATATTTATCAAAAGATACATTGTTTTACTTTCAACTTTATTTTTCTCACTTCTTCTTTCATTCATTAAAAGTTTTAATTGTCCAAAACATATAAATTCTTCCTTCAAATCTTGATTTTTAAGCATTAAAGATTAGTAATTGAGGCCTAAGGTAATTCAAAAAAACACTCTATCTTAGTATAGACCAACTTAAAGAAAATCAATCAAATTCAAATGGATGCCTTGGCATAGTTTCCTAGCCAAAAACATCTCAAGGGTTACAACATTCTTTTGGCGTTGTTGTCGGGGATCGAATTAAAGAATTTCTATTTTCCCTGGTTAGAACGACAAGAAAACTTACTCATTGATGGTGAACAAGAGTAAGGAAGGCTAAAATATTTCACTTGGCGACTCCACATTTTCAATACTGGAATTATGAAGGAAAAACACTAGGGATAACCCAGACCCAAAGAATACAACAAAAGTAGCAGACCCATAAAAACTATTGTCTAAGACAAATGCTAGGCAAATACCTACAACACATGCTACTTTACCTTTTTCTACTAAATTATCTCCTTCCATAGATCCTAAATCAAAAGGAAAATCTTCGATTGCTGTGGAAGATTGTTCAAAATATTTTCCCACAAGTTCTCCTAACTTTCTATCCCAATTTCCCTTAAGTAATCTCTTTGAATTCTCCATAATTTCCATATACACTTCTTGTAAGTGAATCTATTGAAATTTTTTCTAGAACATTATATTGCTCTATCTCTTAAGAACTCTCCTGTAATCTCTAAAATTCATTCTCCTTCAAATTCTTCAAAACCTTCCCCCGTGATGTCTCCAAGTAACCTTCCAAAAGTTATTGTACAAGAAGAGGAATTTAAAGTTTTCTTCAACCCACTACTCCTGAGAACTCATAGTTGTTAATTGATTATCAAGTAATGGAAAGAAATATTTTGCCACAACAACCACCACCTAGGATCTTCAATAAAGAAGCTGCTAGATATGCACCTTTAAATCTTCCTAGAAATCTATATAATTTTCCTGATAATTATCTAAAACTTTTTCCTAAATTTAATTGGGAAGACGAGATCAGAACTCTAGAACATTTATCAACCTTTGATTATTTCATAGACAATCAAGGTCTTGAACATGAAGATGTTTATATGAGGGTATTTGTTCAAACTTTTGAAGGTGAGGTGAGGACATGGTTTAAGGGGTTACCTCCTAATTCCATAGATTCTTGGGATGCTCTTGAATCAACTTTCCTTGGGAAATGGGGTAAAAAGAAGGATCATTTATATTTCCTGACTGAGTTTAGGAGTTTAAAAAAGAAACATAATGAATCTGTATCAGATTTCATCAAAATATTTTACAAACTCTATAATAAAATCCTTGTAGATGTCAAACCTTCACAACCAACTGCAAAGTTATTTTTGCTCTGTTCCTTTGAACCTTATTTTGCCTTATTTCTTAGAGAGAGAAGATCTACTACCTTGACTAGTATGCAAGATAATGTTGTAGAAATTGAATCTAATATGATTGCTTTAGGAAATTCTAGAGTTAGAAGTGACTCAAGAGAAAGAGAGAAACAAAAACAAAATGAATAAGTTGGTACATTAGGAACCAATAAAATCCAAGAAATCTCTACGATCATTAAGGATTTATCAAATACATTAGCTAGAATGGAAACTAAGAGAAGAATGCATGATAATAGAAATACAAATCAGTTTAGAAGGCCTTTCAACACTCCTCAAGTTTTGTAGAGAGAAATGAGAAATGAGGATCAACCCATACAAGCACCTATGAAAAATGAAAATTTGGTTGATGATTTTGTCGAGGGAGAATTTGAAGATATTGATGAAGACATAAATATGATGGAGGGTGGCCTTTCTGATATAAATGTGGCTCAAGAGGAATATGAGAAATCCTTAAGTTTTAATTCAATTTTAATGAATATTATAATAATAATCACACTAATTATTCATCATCTCAATATAGGATTTTCTCATATGCCTTGCAAGCTGAAATTCATAGAAAATATGAACTTAGAACAAGGACAACTATAACTGTAACTAAAAAAAACAGTCAAGGTCAACCAGACAAGATACAAAATAAAGATAAAGGAAAGGAAATCACAGTTTCAAAACAAAAAATATGATCAACAAGAAGCTAAGAAAACAAATGCAAAACATAAAGACACTGAGAAAAAAACAGTTCCTTCAATTTGAAAAATGAATTAAATAAGATCAAAATTCCAATTCCTTTGTTGGAAATTGCAAAACATCCGGTTTATCGAAAACAAGTGATGAAAATGATTGATTGATCTATTACAAAAACTCAACCTAATACATTAAATCTACAAGATGAAAGGCCCACTATAATTTTTGGTTCTCATATTGGTGAAAGAGGAGAGGCAATGACTCCATTATACATTTCTTTGATTGTTCATGAACATCTTTACACAATTGCATGTTGGATTCAGGTGCTTCTCACATTCTAATACCTAAAATAATCATGGAGAAGATGGGTTTACAAATCACAATACCATATCATGATCTGTATTCCTTTGATTCAAGGAAAGTTAGATGCTTAGGAATGATAAAAGATCTTGTAGTACACTTAGCCCAAATTCTAGTGAAAAGTGTTTTTATAGATATAGTTGTGGCCAGTGCGCCTGTGAATTATGAGATTCTTTTATCTAGATCTTGGGCAAGTAAATTAGGTGGATCATTAAAAATGGACATGACATATGCCACAATCCCAATGTTTGGTGGAGAAAGCAAGAGACTTTATAGGGAAACCAAACTAGCTTACACAGTCAGTGATCTCAATCATCCCAATAATTATCCTATTTATTCAAAAGATCAAGACTTGGGTTGTTTTATTTTATCTATAAATGGTGAACCAAGACTTTGTACATAAATTGTAAATACTCCTTTGTGTGAAAATAAAGAGCCTGAAGATGGAATGCGGAAAATGCATTTTGATGGAGCTTCCTCCCGAGAGAGTACTGGAGTAGGTATACTCCCGATTTCACCTTTTGGAAAATTATTTCCATTTTCTTTTAGACTGCAATTTGAAATAGAGTCCACCAATAATGTTTGTGAATATGAAGCTCTGGTGTTAGGTTTAGAAGCTGCTAAAAAAATGAAAATTACAAATATTATTTTCTATGGTGATGCAATATTAATTGTTAAGAAAATAAGAAAGATTTATCAAGCTAAACATCCTAGGATGAGATCCCATAGTAATTTTGCTTGGGATTTAATTGAAAATTTATTTTTAACCTTCAATATCCATGTGATACCAAGACATGAAAATCATAAAGTTGATTCATTAGCAGTATTAGAAATTACTTTCAGGCATCCTGAAGTTCCAAATCTCAAGCATGAAGTGGAAATGAAGTACATGCCTTCAATTCTTGACAATGCCAAACATTGGCAGGTATTTGAAGATGATCAACAAATCAATTTTTTTTTGGAAATGGTTGATGAACTTTTTGCAACTCATATTGACCAAGAAGATGACAAAGACAATGAGAAAAGTAATCATAATATAAATTTTGACCCTAAACTACAAAATATGATTGCTAACCATAAAATGATGGTGTTAAGAAAGAATAAAATTCCAAAGGGATTGGTTCCTTTGGAGAAGCTATTCGTTAAAGATTATGTTGTTGTTAAACCTATTGGTCATCCTAAAATTGAATAAGTAGAAGATTGTAACATTGGTTCTGAACAAGAACCAAGGAATATCAAGCTCTCAAAACTTCTTCTTGTTGATCAAAAGACCAGGTATGTTGATTTATTCAAGCAATTTATTGAAGTGTTTGCATGGTTATATGGAGATCTAAAGACTTATGATACCAACATAATTCATCATAGAATTTCACTTAAGGTGGGATCAAAACCATTCAGACCTAAAATAAGACAAATAAATCTTATCCTCTTCCCAGTCATTGAAAAGGAAATGAAAAATTTATTAGATGCAAAAATCATAGTTCGTCTTAGATATTCTTCTTGAGTTGCAAATTTAGTACCTGCTAGAAAGAAGAATTGTGAAATAAGACTTTGTGTTGATTTCAAAAATATTAATAGATCTTCCTTAAAAGATAATTATCCTCTTTCTAAAATGGATCATGTGTTACAAAAAGTAGTCGAAAATAATAGAATCTCTACGATTGATGATTTTTTAGGTTAAAACCAGATTGTTGTGCATGGAAAAGATAGGGAGCTGACTGCATTTACCACATCTTGGGGAACCTTTATGTATGAAAAAGATCCCTTTGGTCTATTGAATGCAGGAGCAACATTTGTTGGGGAAAAAGATAATTTATTGTTATTTACTTAAATGATTTGACTGTTTTCTCCAAATTAGATGATGTGCATTTAAAAAATCTTAAACAAACTTTCATCAAATGCAAAAAATAAGGTTTGTCATTGAACTCTAAGAAATCACTTTTTGTTATGCAGGAAGGAAAATTATTGGGACATATTGTTTCAAAAGGAAGATTGAAGATCGACCCACAACATGTAGAAGCAATAAAAATGATTAGTTTGCCAAGAAACAAGAAAGAGATTCAATATTTTCTTGGAAAAACAAACTTTTTGAGAAGGTTCATTCCAAATTTTGCAGAATTTGTAAAATATTTGATGGACATGTTGAAAAAGGATAGTAAAGTTAAATGGTCTTCAGAGGCCAGATATTCATTTGATCAGATTAAGAAAGATTTGGGAGAGGCACCAATGCTGATAATCCCAAATTATTCCAAGGAGTTTCTTATCTTTTCTTTTGCCTCTGATAATACTATTGCTGCAGCTCTTCTACAAAGGAATGAAGAAAATCAAGAACAACCAATTTCATTTTTTAGCAAAATTTTGAGAGACTCCGAGATTAAATAAAACATTATTGAAAAACAAGCTTATTCATTAGTCAAAGCTCTCAAGTCTTTTAGAGTTTATGTTATTCATTATAAAATAATTGCACATGTTCCTAGAAACATTGTGAAAGAAGTCTTGAATCAACCTGATACTGATGGAAAAAGAGGAAAATGGATAGAAAAAGTCCAAGAGTACGACCTTGAAATAAATCCAACAAAATTAATTAAGGGTCAAGGTCTAGCAAAGCTTCTAGCTGAATCAAATTGCAAAGTCCTCAGGATACATCAAGTTTTAGAAATAACAAAACATCCTTCAGTGGAAATTGAGGAAACACATTTGTAGTAGTCCCTAATAAAGGTTCAAGATAAGTTTTCTTCATCTCCTTGGTACAAAGACATTGTGTTTTATTTGGAAAGACATTCTTCATCTAGGTCACTTAAACTTCAAGCAATCAAGTATTTCATAATAGATGAAAAGCTTTACTGGAAAGACCCTTTGGGAATCTTATTAAACTATATTATTGAAGAAGAGACTGAAGGAATCATAGATGAGTTTCACAAAGGCATATGTGGAGGACACCAATCCTGGAGAGCTACTACATACAAAATCTTGAGAGCATGATATTATTGGCCAAAATTATTTTCAGAAGTTTATGCACAGGTTATATCTTGTAGAGAATGTCAAATTTTTGCATGTAAACGAAACCTTGCTTCATTACCATTAGTGCCAATAAAATTTGAAGCTCCTTTCCAACAATGGGGCCTTGACTTCATAGGTGAGATTCATCCTGCATCTAGTGCACAACATAAATGGATTTTAACTGCAACATATTATTTTTCTAAATGGGTGGAAACAATTACTACCAAATTTGCTATTGATGTAGTTGCAATAAAATTTCTTCAAGAAAATATTCATGCTAGATTTGGATGCCCCATGAAAATAATAATTGACAATGCTCAAGCTTTTAAATCCCTTGCAATGATAGATTTTTGTAAAAAATACAACATTGTCCTTTGACATTCCACTGCCTATTATCCTTATTGTAATGGATTAGAAGAATAATCAAATAAGAGTTTAATGAGGGTCATTAAGAAAGTGTTAATTGATAATAAAAAGGCTTGGCATTCTCATTTGAAATTCACTATGGGCCAACATAATCAACACTAAAAGATCCACACGTATATCTCCTTTTCAATTAATTTATGGCGTTGATATTGTACTTCCTATTAATCTTGCTTTGCATGTAATAAAATTGTTGCAGGACAGTGAAGAAGAACCTAATGACCTTATCAAAAGAATGAGCTAGCTGATTGAAGTACATTAGACTAGAGAACAAGTTAATGAGAAATTTCAGGAATATCAAGACAAAATGAAAGCTATTTTTGATAGGAGAGAAAAACAAAGAAACTTTATTCCTAGTGACTTAGTGCTGAGATGGGATACCAGGAGAGAAGATCCTGACAAACATGGAAAGTTTGATTATTTGTAGTTTGGACATTGCAAGATTGCTGCAGTTGAAGGAAATAATTCATTTTCACTTCAAAATATAGAAGGAGATATGTTGGAATTGCCTATGAATGGGAAGTTCTTGAAACATTTCATTCAATTCTAAAGTTTAATTTTTTTTATTTCATTGTACATAACCAGATTTATCAATTTTTCAAAAACATTTTCAGGTAAATATATTTTGAAATAAGCTTTTGGTTGGATTCATGAAAATTCATCATTATCATTTTATTTTTAAAAGCATGATCCAATTAGGAAAAAGTCACGATGATTTCTATAGGTTAACCTGTTCACCTTGGTGTATTAGACTTATCACAAGAGATTTTTTTTCTTAATAAATATTCTCTTTAAATAGATAAATCCTTATGTTCTCATATTTTAAAATCTTAATAGAAAGACTGCCTCAACTGTTAATGAAGATTTTGACATGTGCTTTAAACCATAAAATAGAACAACTTTCTTATTTCCTCATGAAAGTTGAAAAGGTATGTTATGGGTAATTCTTTCTAAGTAGAGGCTTTAGTGTCAAACTTATAACTGGTTGTTTTACTTAAGACATGCTACTGAAATGATATATTTTGGAAAGATAGAGTTAGGAATGAGGGAATGCAAATCTTTATGAGTATAATTTATCACTCAAGTATTTATAATTCATCCTTGATAAACATACATCATCCCTTAAATGTGAAAACATATTGATTTCCCCCATCTCTTGTAAATTGCCAAATTAATTGAAAGAGATGGTGAAAGGAAATTCAAGTGGGAAATGTAGGTATCTTCACTGAGACTATAGACGCTCGCTGGCAGTGAAGCAAGGCCTGTGATGTTGGGGTGACTACACCATAAGATATGTACATTTTTTGGTAGTGTAGCAACACCATGAGGATGATGAAGAGTACCAATGCGTATCTTTATTTCAATACTCAATCAAACTAGTTTCCTCAGAAATAACTCGGTTATGAGTAAAATTATTACCTTTAAGATATTCAAACCTTGTGTTACAAAACATTAGTTATAAATTTGAATCCTTAGCTAAAATTTATGATCACATTACCCTGAACAATTCCAGAGTAAAGCTGGATGAATGATTTTTTTTTTATCCTTCTCGAGTCTCACTCTATAAAAACATGTTAAATTATAAATTTGGTAGTGCTTTAGTTTCTTCAATTATAGATTAATCACACAATGAGAAGAAAAATTTTCCTATTATTTTATAGCATTCATTGGGAGTTTTTAATTAATTTTCTTCCAGAATAAAGACTCCATAACCCAATAAAGGCACCTGGTCTACAGTTCTTTAGTGCCTCGCAGGGAGACAATTCCCAGATGGAACCAGATGTTGTAACATAGTTTAAATTTTCACAATATTTGGAAAATAAAACTTAAATTTAGCTTTAAATAAGTTAATATGACATGAGGTTTTATTTTAGCCTTTAACTTTAATTATTTCAAAAAGATTTTATTGTAATAATGTTTAATAAATCTTCAAGTGTTAGCTTAGATTTGAAATATTGTGAGAATTTAATATATTATAGTTTTAATAAAGTTTGTTTATATAGTCCAAACTTTACATTATTAAGTTATTTTAATAAAAGAGCATGTTTGTTACAAGATTGATCACGCGATTGCGAATTTTTAATCAACGGTCCTAAATGAATTGCCCCCCCCTCGCATGCTTGACATTTCACAAAGGGTGGGGGATACTCAATCATAATTAGATCTCATGTGGCATGTCATGCGAAAATGAATCCCCCCCTCCCCATACACAATTATCATAACCATACGATACCCCCCACAATTAACTACAAATGGATGTGTGTCCCGGGTGACGAAATCAAGCGGTAAATAGGTGAAGTGACATATTTTTTTCGATTTTTATCCAAATTTAATAATTTTCTTCACCAATCTAAAGACGCCACATACACAAGTTTTATTTTAAAAAGGTAAAAGGTAAACTTTTTTTGGTTATTATTGGATTTTCGAATATTTTAAAGCCAATAACACAGTTCAACTTACCAACCACATTCGACTTTTTAGCTTGATTATTTTCCAAAGTAAATTCTTCCATGGGTAAGTCAAAACCTTTTTCTCCTACAACTTTCATTGTTTAGAATGGAGTCATCTAAAATGACCAAGGTAAAAAAATCGTCAACCATTGAAAAAGAGGATTTAATTGACAGAGACAATGATATTTTTGACCCAATTATGTCATTTGACTCTTTTGTATTACAACAACAGGCAACCCAAAACTTTAGGGATTTGGTTGACCATTATCATGCCTGGGAATCTGACTTGGAGAAATTTTTGGTGCCACAAGTGTATGATTTCTTGGAATTCGTGGTTTGGTGTGCCCTGAATTACATTCCTCCCAAGAGAACTATAATTGCCAAAAATGGGTCTGTGCTCGTTGAAATAACTGCCCAATCCATTTCCAAAATACTAAGATGGCCATTAAGCCCTGACAATGAAATGCTAAATGAGACCGTATTAGCTAAATCCTTCAAAGAGTTAAAACCCCAAAATATAGTTTCCCTTTTACAGTGTTATTTATGCAAAACCCTTGATACCCCTATAGATGATGTTACTATTGAAATTGGCCAATTTCCTGAAATTTCGAGACAAAATTTTTCAATAGTTTTTGTAATTTTAGGAAAAGATAATGATCTAATAGTTGACGAGTTTGTTTTAGGGTGTATGATATCAATTTGTCTACCTACAGTAAAATCCTTAACCAAATTTAATTATGCCCAATTTTTAGCCGACATGATTCATCACCAATTGTTAGAATTTGAAACTCTTAGAAGCTTCAGATACCAATGCTACCTTGTCCACCTATTTTTTTTTATCTCAAGATGTTCAAGTTTTACACCTTGGATTACAAATAGAAGATAAAATCGATAATCCAGTCTTGGTCATTCACTAGACTTCCTTGGTTAGGAAAAATAATTAGAATGTGGGATTCCTTGATTATATTAACCGGTTCATGTCAAATTCTTACCAAATCATACATGATGAGATTCCCCTTAGAATCTTTCTAGAATGTAAGAAGTTATTACAACTGAGCCCTGACATGAAGAGAGTAGGAGACTGGTACATTTTTTAGAATTATATTGAAATTAGAATCTATGGTTCTGAACTTTGACCTTTTCTATTACCTGTTTTCTTGACTCCCAGAATCTTTGCACTAAAATACATTAGACAGAGATTAAATTTAGATCATATTCATTTTGTATCAAGAAAATACAAGGTTAGTTTCAAATTGAAAAAATAAGTGGGACCTTTTATTGTCAATACTAGATCAACCTTGCAGGAAACAAAAAAGATTCTCTCGAATATGGGATTTCAACAAGGAGAGGCATGGATGTATGATCCTCACACTATAATTTCTTCAAAAATGATTGCACATGGACACGCCCCTTATCAACATCAACAAAAAGAACAATTGGAGTTGCTGGAAAACCAGAATGGCTAGGACGATGTACAAAATATTTTACAAATCCATGGTAAAGTAGCAGAGGAGCCTTCAAAGTCTCCATTAAAAAAGACCTCTCAACAGTTTGATAATAGATACAAAATAAAGACTACAGGGTCAACCTCAAAGGATTCAGAAACACAAGAATAAAGATCAGCTAAAAGGCATAAGACAAAAGTACTAAGTGAAGATGAAGATCTAGAAATATAAGAAGAAGTAGCACCAGTGGTCAGAGAACTTGCTCTAATGGTTGAAGTGTCATCATAAGAAAAGCATCAAAACACAAAAATCCAAAGTGGAAAAGTATTTATGGATACAGAACAATCAAAACCGATTGATCATGTTCATCATTTCATGGCAACTAGTAAAATGGGTGCAAAGATCAAACAAAACATTCTCCCTAAAATATTTGACCATGATGCATCCCATATGAGGATGTTATTAGCTATGGATTATGAAAAAGGTAGATTGAACATAGCAATTCTTGAACCAAAAGAGCAAACGAAGGTTACAAACATATCTATTGACCTTAATGCAATTCACCCATTGGATAAAATTGATCTGCATAGGCAAAATGGAGAAATGTTGAATAGAGATGTGATGATAGCTAACCTTGGAATAAAGAAACTGTAAGTTATAAATGAAAAGCTCATAAACCACTTTAAAAGTGAAAAGTTGGCCAATAGAACTAGTAGATGAGAGTGGAGGAATTGGAACAATGGATGACAGATCTAGGTGCTAATCCACAAGATGTAGCATTGGTGCAAGCTTTGATGAAAACAAAAGAAACAAATATCCAGGAACTAAAGAGAAGGCTTAATATCCCTGGAACTGAACATGTTTAGAATCCATATTTGCAGGTAATGCAAGCAAAAAAGATCAACTTCTAAAGAAAATGGTACAGATGGAATAGCAAATTGAATTACTTTAAAAACATATTGAAATCCTGAAAGGGGGATCTTATTCATCACAGGTAATAGAATCAACATACCCAATAGATGGGTTATCAAAATCATTGGCATATATGAACCTGAAAGGAGCTGAGATTGAGAAGCTGAAGAAAACAATTTCAAGACATCAAGAAGAAATCAAAGATAAAGATAAAGTGATTGGAGAATACCAGAACCCAAAATCTAAAATGCTAATAGACATGGAACAAATGAAGGACAAGTTGTTTTTCAAACCATATTTGATAGGAGATAGACACATTACTTGGGATGAAATCATCGTTAAAGTCACCAAGATTTGGCATTACTTCAAGATAGTTGATGAAGAAATCATTTTGACAGATGAAGCAAATGACACTATAAAGAAAACATTCCAATAATTAGGAACCAAACCTCAGGTTGCTAACAAAGTTATCAAGTTGCTCAATTCCAATTCTAGTGAAGTATTGAAAAGTAATGGTGTCAAGGATAGAACTATGATGGTGATGGAAGCTGGACATATTTTCACCAAAATAAATTTACTTCAACAAGATCAGAACAAATGTATATTGGTGAAAAGAAACATTGAGTCATTCACCAATATATTTTAAAATATAGTAAAAATGAGACTGCCCTCAACATGGGACAATAAAGGGAATCTTTTATCCTATGAAAGTTATAGAAAGAATTTATTCATAATCAGAGAAAGTGATGAAAAGTTCAAAGGAATGACTGATAATTTGAGAGGAAAAACTATTGTAGATTTACTCATAGATGATTTCTATATTCTATGGAAAACAATTTTTTTTTTAATTTTCAAGTCCTCCTACATATGATAAATGTTGGAATGATGGTCAATATTGAGAAGGGGGGGGGGGTGAATCAATATTGCTTCTTTTTTCTCAAATTAAATTAATTATTTATTAATTTATAACAATTTATCAACACAAATGTACATAAATCTGAATTTTAAATGTAACAACCATAAAAATTATATTTCATTTACAAGTTACAGTTTGTAAGAGACACCAATCTCTCTTCTTTTGAGCACCAACTCGAGACACCAATCCCCTATTTTCCAAGCACCAACTTGAGAAAGAACCAACTCCATGTAGATCAGGCTCCAACATGTAGAGGAATCCAATCCTATTATTTTCAAGCACCGACTTGAGGAAACACCAACTCCTATTTCAGGCTTCAACCTATAGAGGACTTCAATCCACCATTTCTCCTCCCTTCCACCCTCACTTCATGCGAATTTTTCAAGTTCTTCCTTGGAATTTGTCTGTGTTTTGATCTTCTGAATTAGACCACAAAGGAATCTTCCTTTCATCATACGTTCTTGTTTATATAGACTTTCATTAGGTATGAATTTGAATCATTGTATCCTTTTGATAATGAACTATTGCACCTTTTCATTTATTCAACAATAATGTTCTTATAATAACAAATTTATTCCTTCATTATTTTTTTTTAAGTAATCGGATGACCTTGGTTTTTCTTCAATATCCTTTAAAAAAAAAATTAAGAATCATATTCTCAATTGGTACTGGTAGGCCAGGCACTTTTGGAGTATTTTCCTTTCGAGACTTTTTAAGAATATTGCATGTATTGAAGTAGACATGCCTTGAATTTGTGGCCCCATTTTCTCATAAGACCACAACATTGTGACCAAAAACTACCAAATAGGGAGAAAGGCCAATCTACATACGACCTGGTGTTGTAACCACAGGTTGGAACCATAGGCTAATTCCCGTGGATAAGCAGTTTCCCTTTTATAGGTCCTTACTTTATGAGACCACGAGCCACAAACTCAATCTAACACCTTTGTCGTAGGATAATTTAACTGCGCAACCAACCTTTCCTACTCGCCATGAGACCACATGATAAAATATGGTCTAATTGGATCTTTTAACACCCTCATAGCCCTGATGTTAAGTTCTTCACTCCATAGGACCAACGTTTGTGACCAATGAATTATTAATATGTATGGGATTACCACTTACCACTCATGGTATCCCTCTTAGTGGCACTGATGATCAAAGAATGGCTTTAGAAATTCGCTATCGAGGTATCTGTGTTCACAGGATGCTACCATGTGTCTACCATGGTAATTTACAAACCACCTACGTAGATGCCAACCTTCCCATTAACCTCTTCTCACTTCGGTGATGCGCGCTACATCTCCACCATAGATCTATCGTCCCGATGGATGGTTAGATATAAACCTCCCATGATATCTATTGCACCTTGATCCGATGGTTGGGTTTTAATCAAGCGTTGAGTGGATGATCCTGACTTTCCTAGGTGCTTTAGATAGATCCACAGTTTGGATTTAATAAACCGTTGAGTGGATAGTCCTCATTCATTTCAAACATAGAATTTACTTAGAATTATTTTATATGGTGGGTTCGCAAAATCGCGGACTCACTTGTCTTCTCGGGTGTCATCAAAATGCATACCCAACTTCGTCTATATCCATAATGAACCATAGTTAGAAATTTTTAAGTGATTCTTCTCAGATTCGTGGACTCGCAGACTCACA
Source organism: Picea engelmannii (assembly GCA_009831015.1). NCBI lineage: Eukaryota > Viridiplantae > Streptophyta > Pinopsida > Pinales > Pinaceae > Picea > Picea engelmannii. Next base: position 16,367 of record WSFP011473262.1, read on the forward strand.
AACTCACATGTCTTCTCTAAAGTCATCAAAATGCATGCCCAACTTCTGCTACCTCCATAATGAACCACACTTATAAAAGTTTTAAGTGATTCTTCTCAACGGGAAACAGGTTCACAGAAAAAAAGATCTGAGCCTTCAGATCATGTTTCCATTTTGATCCAACGATCGTCGATCAATCAACCTCATTCTTCGTCATTCACTGTCGATTCCTTCATCTGATCATGCTCTTATTTTGATACAATGATCAACATTGTTCTTCATTCTTTACTTTTGATTCCCGTAACTTTCACACTTATAATGATCAGAGCATCGATCATTATAATAAATTGAGAATTTAGAATCTCGGGTAGATTTGGAACATGTTCCTTTTTATCTTTGTTCATATATAATTACTGTATTTTATTTGAGCACCAGATTTCGATCTTTTTTTTTTCATTTCTATGGGACAACTTTAGCCTTATATGTCTCAGAATCAAAACCATGTTCTCAATCTTCTCCTTACTCCATCTGCTTCATCAGAGTTAATGCTCTTGCAATTGGTATAGCAAGGTATTTGAACAGAGTTATAGTCTAAATGGACTTGTCTAGATGACAAACCCATATTAACCCTTGTTGACATCAATGACAACATAACACCATGCCCAACAAGAAATACACTGATATAGACATCACATATAGGAAAATGAAGTCATTCAACTATCCAATAGGGGAAACGTGGAAGCTTCTCCTCCAACTGTTGACTTAATGAGTCATCAAGACAGTTGCAAAAACTTAGCAATTAGAACAATTATCTTCTAGATATTCCTATTTATCAGACTCAAAGATCTTTTTGTATACGAAAGGCTGAGAAATAGGATCGAATAACCACTTTGGGTTATGTTCTAATTTGTACAAATTTCTAAGAAAATTCAATGTAAAGGGGATTTTTGGCCCAAGAAAAGACATTACTTTAATAAAATTTTGCAAGCTTTGAGTGATTCAAAGTTTCTATGTCGCAGTTCATGTGATTCTTGTT
>WSFP011473265.1:0-17379 GCA_009831015.1 Picea engelmannii
TTTCAATTGAGAGTATTGTACAGACTTGGGTTTTTCAGTGGATATCAGTGACAGGTCAGAGAAGGGTACACACATGTTTTGGGAGAAACCCAATGGATCAAGCACAGGTTCTACAATTTCTTTGCTACGTCACTGGGAGGATAGCATCCCCATTGGAGCCAATGTTATCACATGCTAATTTGTATTAATTTTTCCAAAGCATCTTGTCCTTGTGCTATCTTTCCACTTAGATTTTAAAACTTTTTCACTAGCTCCGTCAAGTCCCCATCACCTAAATCCTTCACTCAACTAATCATCCAAAATAGTCTTGTCCTCCATGAGTCAAAATTGGAAAATATCCAAAACCTATATCTAGCCTTAATGCTTATCTAAATTCCTTAGTCCCATCACTTCATTCATTTTTACCCTTATTATCATATTCCCGTTGAAAATTAAAAATATTCATTTTATTAAGCTTAAGCTCCTTTATCCTATCCACAAAGTCATTTGATGAACCTCATATGCCCAAAGTCCTTAGAAAAATGGAAAAAAGTTTATAAATTATTAATATAAATATTTAATCCAAAATAATTCACGTCAAGTTATGGGCACGAATCTCAATTTTTAATGTTGAAAAGTCAAAGGGTGGATGGAGGGAACATATCCATTTCGAAGGTTAAAAGATCATGAAGTTTAAAACTTGGGGAGATCTCCGAAATCCAATCCACTATGTTTTATGTTGGGGTACGTGTTATTACATGGTGCATTGCGGGAGATGGAGTGGTAAGTATTAAAACCACTCTCCACAAGCTCCGAAATTTCCTTAATTTGAATTTAGATTATTTCCTGTTCCCCACAATAAAATAAGATGATTTCATGAATATGATTTCCCTAAATATGAACTATGAAGTTTTTATGATAAATTTTTCCTCCCAGTGTAAGAATTTCATAGAGGTGAAAATTAAATTTTACAGCAGAGACATAAATGTTTTTGAATGGGAAAATGTACGTGGACTAAAGATTTGTATAATTGTTTGTCCAAAGTTTTTACATAAGTAAAAGGGGAAGATCAAGGGATATTTTCATAGTTTACCAAGATGGTTTCCAAGACATGGTTTTCAAAACCACAGGAAACAAACTGGTAAATAGTTTTCACAGTGAAATTGTAAATATTTATTGGGCAAAACAAGACATGGTTTCTAGAAACAATGGATGGTTTTGAATTTCATTTATGGAATTCATAAAATCAAATTGAAAGATAATGGATAAGTTTTATAGGAGATGGTAACCAAGACATGGTTTTCAAAACCATGGGAAGCAATCAATAAATGGTTTTTCAAAACCACAGGCATGAATTAAAATATGGAAACGTTTTTCAAAACCACGAGCATGAATTAAAATATGGAAATGAAATTTTATAGGATAAAAATTATTTGGAAATTATTTTTATTTAAATATATTATTCCCAAATATTTAAGGATAATATGGATAAATAAAATTAGATTTGAAAAAGTACAAGTGGCATTTCAAAGAGAATGTGGCAGTCAGTTTCTGCAGTAGTTGAAGAGGAAAGCATATTTACAGGACGATTTTGGGGTGAACTAGAATGAATTTTCAAAATTCAAAGGAGGTTATTGTCAAGAATGGACCCAAAAACATTAAACTTGTTCATTTTTCACACAGGTGTCACAGATTGGGATATTCGAAGGAATCTTGGATCCCTATTTTTCAGTTTTCATGATTTCTTGTTCGAGATATGCTTTTGTGACATGTATTTCGTCGAGATGGAAATGAATTTCAAGAAAATGAGAGAGGTTTTTCTTCAGAACGAGATTATCTACAAAAAATACTCTCATATTTTACACAACTATTACAGTTTGATAATTACCGGTGGTGTTTTGAAGCCTATTGTTTCTCCTGAAAAGTAGGAGATCAATTAAAACATGTCATGTTCTATTTGTAACTCTTTCTATTTTGGGAAAGGGGTTGGAGTTAGAAATTGTGAGTTGGAAAGGACCTTTAGTGATATAAAATTTCATTGTACAAGAGTTGAGAAAGGGGGGGGGACTTTCAGCCAGGAAGGCGAAGGGACTGTGTCTAAATTCTCATAATGTCCTTATGAATTAATACAATAGTACAATGCTTTTGACAACCGAGATTCATCATGTTGTATTCTTTAGTGTGTTTTCCTCCAGTTCACATTCATTTCACATCTTTTATTTATTCTAAGCATAACTAAGAGTACATGATTGGAATTCATCCTTGATAGATGCTCCTTTCATACGGTTAATTTAGTTGTCATGTTTAATAATTACAGGTCTAGAATTCACTCTCTGTTAAGTGATCTGTTCATTGTAATTAGCCTTATGTTATTTATTCTAAAGTTACAATTGATAATTCATGTTTTTTTTATGCTCTCATTTGTAATGGGATTTTCTCTTTTCTGTCTTGACATCATCTGAATATTATTTATTGCTGAAGGATATGCTTACTTTTCCTCTGTTCCCTCAATAGTACATTTGTTGTGTTAATATTCATAGTGTATCTCAAGATTTGACCCCATTGCCCAATGTTTCCCTTTCTCTTGTTTGTCCTACCAACCCTTTTAAAAACTAAAACAAAACCTATCCTATCACATAATCTAACCTCTATGTGCTCATTGCCAAATCGTTTTTGAGTATTTTCAGTCTTTAAATGTTTGAGAGAGCCTTCTCTGGTTGGAAGGGTCAAAATCCAACCTAAAGTTGGTTTGTAGGTTACCTTGGAATTTCTTTGATGCATCCCAAAGAAATTACAGAGTGCTAACACTCTACATGCATTAGCAAGTGTGAAATAGGTCTTTTAGTGGGGAGGAAAGCAACAAAAAGACTTCATTACATTGAAAGAAAAGATAAGCACGACACCATTTTTGGCTCTTCCAGATTTGCAATATCCATTTGAGATTCAAATCGATGCAAGTGAATATGCCATGGGAGAAGTCTTGATGCAATGAGGTAAGCCTATTTGTTATCATTCTAAGAGTTTTACTCAAGAAATAATTAACAATCCAACATATGACAAAGAATTGTATGCGTTGGCAAAAAGTGTTAAAAAATGGAAGCATTACTTAATGGGGAACGAGACCATCATTTATACAGATCATCAACCATTATAGTATTTGTAGTCACAGAAAAAGCTACAACAATCACGACATTTCAGGTGGATAGGTTTCTTACAACAATTTCATTTGGTAATTAAGTATAAGAAGGGTATTGATAATAAGGTTGCGGATATGTTATCAAGACCAATGATTAATGCATCTACAATATTGAAGCATAATTATTTAGCTCATGAAAGTTATGTTGAATAGTATGCTAGAGTTGATGATTTTAAAGATGTATATGAAGCATTAACTCATGGAAATTGGCATGAATAATGGAATTATCATGTGCATGATAGTTTATTATACCATCTTGGAAAACTTTGTATACCCAGAGATGAAAGAGAAAGTGTAATAAGAGAAGTACATACATCTCTTATTTTTGGTCACTTCAGGGTAGGTAAGACAATACCACAGTTTCCAAGATATTGTTATTGGCCTCAAATGAATGAGACAATTTCCAAGTATGTAAAATGGTGTGCTATGTATGCCACAAGAAAGCCTAACAACAAAAATTTTGGATTACATACGCCACTTATAGTACCGTGTCAACCATGGGAAAGTGTGTCCATGGATTTTGTAGGGGTTTTTTCGATGTCTAGAGCATGTCATGATTATTTATATGTCATTGTGGATAGGTTCAGTAATATGTGCATCTTAATGCAATGTAAGAAACAAGTCACAAATGAATAGCCAACATAATTTTTCTTTGGTAATCTTTGGGTTCATTTTGGGCTGCCTTCATATATTATATCCGATCGAGACTCTTGCTTCTTGGGAAAATTTTGGTTTAGTTTATGGGAGATGATGGACACTAAGTTGAAGAAAAGCACACATTTTCATCTGCAAACATATGGATAGACATAGGTGGTGAACATGACAGTGGTACATTTTTTACAAGGATACTGCAATGAACATCCTAAGTTGTGGGATGAATATTTGCACTATGTACAACATGCCTATAATCATGCCATGCATTCTTCTACTCAGAGAAATCCTTTCGAAGTATGTTTGTGATACTTTCCTAAATCACCTATGGATTTTTCTTTTAGATAAGAAAGAAAAGAGAATGAGAAAAATGATGCCGATAAAACTAAGAGGTTCATTCAAAGGATCCAACAGGTACGTCAGGAAATGCATGAAAAATTGGAGAAAATCCAAGCCAAGTACAAGGAAAGGGATGAAAAACATCGGGTTTATCATTAGGTCCAATTCGATGATCAAGTATGGTTACATATCAACAAGGAAAAAATGAAAGGTGAAGGTAAAAATCTCAAACCAATCCGATATAGTCCATTCAATATTTTGGAGAAAATTGGTACAAATGCCTTTCGTTTAGATCTACCATCTTATATGAAAATGTATTCAATGATGAATGTTGAGAATTTGAAGATTTATGAGCCTCCTATGATTATGGATAAAGATGAAGGTGTTTAGATTCCTACAATTGACGATTTTTCTCTAGAGTACTTAGACGAGCTACAAGAAGATGTTATCCTTGACAAAAGGATCAAGAATTCACAACAAGGTGATGTGGAATATCTTCAAGTTGGTATTTAAGGAGTAAAACCAAGAAAATAAAAGTGGATTGAGACTAGGGAGGTGATCTATCTTTACCCTCAATTATTTGCTGAGTAATAAAGACTTTTGGTGGTCCAAAAGGATTCCAACGGGGAGGAATGATCTAGGGGGATCTGAGAATGCTAAAACAATTAATCTTCTGAAATTATCTCAAAAATGATTTCATTGCATATACCTCGATGAGATATTTCCAACAATGCAATAATCACCTTAAAAATAGGTCCTATGAAAAATTTATGGCTCTTCAAAGTTTTGGAAAAAAAGGATAGGAGGTCAAAAAGGAGGTGACATGTGACACCATTGGAAGGGTGACATGTGGCACATCTGTATAGGCCGTATGGTGTTTGCGTGGAATCCTCACTATTTAACATGTGGAAGGTAGTAGGATGAGTCAACAGGGCCATATGAGTGATTGAACAATGACATGGACTAATAATATAGCAACACGTGGCATGGTTTTCAAAGGTGGACCAATGAGAGGCTGCCACATGGAAACCTCCCTTTGGCCTTCTATTGTTAGTACATTCCAAAAATTATGGTGTGTAACAAGGATCGAACTCTTGACCTCATGGATGCAACTTCAATGATGATGCAGGAGAATCGGTCCAAGCCAGCTATGCACCAGCCAACCAACACATCAAGTGCGTTCAATGGAGGGGAGAGGTGCAACCCTCTCACTTTCAAATTTCAAATTTTGAAATTGTATTAAATATTGTAATGCTGGTAGAGCCAAAAGACATGCATGTGCACAGGCTTAGATAAAGGTTGCCTTATATGGTTGTAAGGCTGAGATCTAGATCCGATTTAGACTAGACAACCATTCAATCTAATTCATTGTAATTAATGAGAGTTGGTGAGGATGGAGGGAAGCGCTCGAGGAGCCCCCTTTTGTAAAAAGAACCTTTGTATCTGTAGGTAGTTAGTCAGTAAAGAGGAAGAGAAGAATAGAGAGAATAGGTTGGAGAAGAGAGGAGATCCAAGAAACTGTTGCAGTTCGAGCTCGAACACATTATAATCATGCATTCTTGATTAATAAAATCATTACAGTTTTTCCTGCATGTTGTTTTTCATGTGTTTATGAATTCATGAATGAATGTATTTATGTGTGATGATATGATGTAGATGTATATTAAATTCCATCTGCAAGGATAGATAGATTTTCCTATCTGTTGATTTATTTGATTTTTAGATTTGGGTTCTTTGTGGTTTCATGCAAGAGTGCATGATAGGGTAATGCGGTCTCTGAAAACCAGTGCAAGAGTGCACTTCTGAATTCTGCGAAATTTCAGACAAAGACGTGCCAGAAGGGTGTACTAGCTGAAGTCATTGACTCAAGGAGGAAGCCTCAAGGTTTCTGAACACCTTGAAGGAGGAACTATGCAGAGGAGAGCACAAAGAGGAGAAGCAAAATTACTGAGAAATTTTGTAAAGGCTCTGCCAGGAGGGCATTGAGAAAATGCACAGGATGCATTGAGTCAGTGCATAGAATGCACTTTTGAATTCTGTGAAATTTGGACAGAGTTGTTCCAGGAGGGTGCACCAGAGGAAGTATTAGACCCAGGGAGAAACCTCAAGGTTGCTGAACACCTTGGAGGTGAATATTATGTAGAGAAAGGTACAAAGATAACAAAATCACTGAAGGTTCTGTGGAAACTCTGCCAGGAGGGAATTGAGTAAGTTCATAGAGTGAAAAAAAGAACTCTGTTTCGAGTTCTAAGGAAAGGGAAGTGTCGAAGAGAAGACACTCATAGAGTTGATGAATACTTTGTAGGCTCTGCAAGGTGTGCATCGAGCAGAAGAACGCCAGGTAGGCGTAGAGAGTTTTCTTTCCAAGAAAACTTCTCGGATATGAGTTTAGCGAAATACTCAGTAGCACAAGGAGTGTGCGAGGGTGGACTTAGTCTAAGTCCAGAAGCTCAGGAGGAACAATGCCTTTTCACACAGATCAATAGTCGAGAGGAGTAGGAAGTCGAGGAACCCTTTGAGGTTTCACAATCGACAAAGCTCTGGAGGGACAATGTCCTTAGAATACAGGCGAGAGCAAGGATACAGGCTTCACAGCAAAAGAAAAGGCCAAGGCATTTGAAACTTTGGAAATCTTCCAAGGGGAAGGAAGAAGTGCAAGCTTAGGAGGGAGCATAGCTACCATTGGATCAGGTAGAGGACGAGATATGGACCATTGAATCTACGTCCAGGAAGTAGGAGGAGAGCATGCAGGAGAAAGAGATCTGGGCCGTCAGATCTAGGTGCATGGACCGATAGCGATCGGATCCAGGAGAAGGTGCACAAAGTTTAACCCTCGTATATGCAGAGGGAAGGACTTGTCAGAGTCCCAAAAATATCAGGACCATCCATTGTTGAGAGGGCGTGTGGTAGAAATCTGGAAGCCATCGGGGTTTCAGATACCAGGAGTTCAAGGAGAAGGAGTCATGAGACAAAAAGTCAAGAGACTCATGAAATCCTAAAAACAATGTGACCATCCACAGGAGGGCACGTGGCAAGCGGTCAAGGTTTTGGGAAAATTCCTGAAAGGATGTGGGCTGTCGATCCAGTTGGATCGTAGCTGTTGGTCCAAGAGGGACATGGATTGTTGATCTCTCAGCAGAGATATTTCGACATTTTTCCATTTCAGCTACCGGGAGGTACAAAGGGAAAGAGTCGAGACTCTTGACCCATGAAATCCTGAAAGAACATAAGTCGTCGGATCAGGGGAGGCTCATAGCCGTTGATCTCCCTTTGAAGTGGAATTTTGACATTTTGGGGTTTGATATTTCGACATTCCGAGACCCGAGAGTTCGAAGGGTCAAGAACTGTTGCAGTCGGAATAGCGAAATCCCGAAATGCAAAAACCCGAAAGCATTAAGAGGAATAGCATCGAGTCATGGGATAGGATCATGTGGACAAGACCCAAGAAGGGAGTTTGTCACTTGCTATCCCTTTTGGGGTTCGACATTTCGACATTTCAGGGTTCAACTTTTCGACACTTCTGATGACAAGGAGCCCGGGCTCTTGGTGTTGAAAATCCCAAAGTCGTGAAACACGACGTATCTTTGGAGTGGGGCTGCGGTCACACATTTTGGCATTTCGGGGTTCGGCTTTTCGACACTTCTGATGACAAGGAGTCGGGGCTCTTGGTGTTGAAAATCCCGAAGTCACGAAACACGACGTATCTTTGGAGTGGGGCTGCGGTCACACATTTCGGCATTTCGGGTAGTTCGGGTTTTGTGGATTGATGAGTCAAGAGACTCGTGACTTCAGGATTCCCGAAGTCGCAAAACCCAAAATCCTTTTTTGGAAAGGTCGCGGTCATATCTGGTGGCTGTGTGGAGGTGAAGACTCACGCCTGGTGCATTTCTTGTGCCGATGGAGTTTTCGTGAAGGACCTGTGGATGAATTTGTGGGGTTCCAATGAGGGCCCGAAAGAACTAATTCGGTTCTGCGGATTCGAAGGAGATAGATCCTGTGCGAATCTCAGCCTAAGGGCAAGGGGGTTTGCGTCAAATTACCTACCAATACACCAATATATGTGACTTAATAGTCATATGATGTAAATGTTATTTAAGTTTTAAAATATGTATGTTCGGCGAGAAAAGGGTCGAGGGATAATCCCCTGGCTCATGGCCTATGTAGTATCCAATGTAACCAAGTACCAATATTCACGGGGGTCATTTATACCTAAGTAATATATGCCATTGCACCATACCATATATTTGATACATAGTTACAAAAAAATGCCAAAGGGAGAGAGGTCCACGGGTTTGAAATCACGACTTCCTCCCACCTATACAAACGCTTCCACTGTTGTTCCAAAGGTGTCACTTATTATGGCATGTGGGCAATAAAATATTAAAGTTATTGCATAGAGTTTGGATGGTATTTGGGGCTCGTTCTCTATTTAAGCTGGTTCCTAGATCGAGGTAGGGTACATAGTACAAAATATAGATATGCATGCCAAGACATGAGGAATGTCTCTCAAAGATCATTCCATAGAGTATCTAGAATTTGAGATTACATTGTTTTGCATGCCATAGGGTTCCTTGAAGAAAGTATAGAGTGTTTATACTCATTTTTCTCAGAATTTTGAGAGGAATTCAACGGTGCACTCTGTTTTTGAGTTTGAGCAACACACAAAAATATAATTGTAAGAACACAATAATTTGAACTTTAATAAAGCAGTCTCAATTGAAAGCGGACCCAGAGACTGATGCAGGAGCATCATCTCATGTCAGCCAACCAGCCAGCCAACCAACCATGTCAAGCGCATGCATTCAAGGCTGAAGAGAGGCGCAACCCTCGTCTTCAATTTTTAATTTGAATGTAATTAAATGTTTTAGGCTGTTGAGCCATGAAGCCATGCTTTGCATAGGCATAGAGTAGATAGGCCTTTAAATGTTTGGAAGGTTGAGATCTAGATCCGGATTGCGGACTAGACAACCCATTAAATGTAATTCAATAGGGTAGGTAGATTGGAGGGAAGAGCTCAAGGAGCCCCTCAGGTAAAATATCGAATGGGTCTCATTTTGTAGAAAGGAGTTAGCATAGAGAAGAATAGAAAGAGTTAGAAGAGAAGAGGAGAGCCGAGACCTTGTTACAGGCCGTGCTCAGGAACACCCTTGTACAAAACAAGAATTTTCCATTTTAATATAAACAAAAGTTTTTCCTGCATCTTTCATGTGTTGAATGAATGTCTGTGAGTGTTCTTTATATGTTGTGAATAAATGTCATGTTTATGCATTTGCAGGAGTGTGTTTGGTTTCAGACTTGAGAGGTATTTGAGGCTTCACACCAGGAGGGTATGACATAACGCTGCGGGTTCTGATAGCCATGCATAGAGGGTGCATTTTTGAACTCTGTGGAGTCAGACAGAGGCATGCCAAGTGGGCACAGAAGCTGAAATCAACAACTCAGAGGAAGACCTCAAGGTTGCTGAATACCTTGGAGGCAAGGCTGTGGAGAAGAACACAGTTGTAGACAAAATCTTGGAGGATTTCTGTGAAGCTCTACCAAGTGGGCATTGAGCACATGCATAGTGATGCATTGAGAGGAGCTCTGCTGTGAGTTCAAGAAGAACCAGAATCACTAAGGATTATGAGAGCTCTGCTAGGTGGGCATTGAGCAGGTGTAAGGAGGACATAGAAGACATAACTGCTGAACATTCTGTAAGAAGATACTCTGTCAGGTGGGCATTGAGTAGATGTGTAGATAGGCACAAGAGAAAAGAACTCTTTTGCGTTCTAGATTTGAAGAAGAGTCCAAGAAGGGGGATCTTCACAGGGTTACTGAACACCCTGAAAGACTCAACAAGAGGTTGCTTGAGTAGAAGAATAGCCAGGAGGGCATCACATTCTCTAGCAGCAGGAGAAAGGAGAAGGAACTGTTTCTTTAGAAGTCTGGGTGAGAAAAAAATCTCAGGACGGATAATGCTTTATGTGTGCAGAGACCCTGTAGGAACGCAGGAGTCAGAATCCTTCAAGGATTCAGGAGTGAAAGCTCAAGAGGGTGAGTGCTTTATGCACAAAGCCGTAGCTGCAAGGAGTGCAGAGGCCAGAGAGCTCCTTGAAGAGTTCAGAGTTCCGAAAGCTCAAGAGGGACAGCGGTTTCATATACGTGTGGGAGGACTCAAGTCGAAGAGTTCATAGAGAATAAAGAAGGAAAAGGTTGAGGTCTTCGAGAAATTGGAATTCTTCCATGTCTAGGAAGAACGTGTAGAAGCTCGGGAGGAGCAATAGATGACATTGGATCGGTCGAGAAGATATGGACCGTGGATTCATATCCAAGCATCGTAGAAAAGGCGCAGCGGGAGAACAAGTCTGAGCCGTCAACAGTTGGATGGGCAGGAAGTTGCATGAGGGTTAAGCCTTCGTGAACAACAGAAGTGAAGTCCCGAGAAGGAGATCGTATCGGGATATCGACATTTGGGAGTTCGAGAGTCCGAGCACTCGACCTCAGAAACAAAGAAAGGGCGAATTAGATCAGAGCCGTCCATCTGTGGAAGGACACGTGTCGTGGAATCATCCATTTTGGAGATTTGGGCACCGGGACTCATCGAGGTGAGCGCATAGAATTCGTGAGTGGCGAAATGTCAAAAAAAATAAAACATGAGACATTCGTTTGGGAGCAGACATGTGTCATGAGATCGTCGACATCGGGGATTCAAACATCGGAGGACAGAAGAGGAAGTCCTTCAACTTCACGAGTGGTGAAGTGGTGAGAAGATCCGAGCCATCCATCTGAGGAGGATAGGTGGCAGAGATCTAAGGATCTCGTGAACTCGGAGGTTCGCAGGGTGAGAGCCCAAGCATTGGGTGCTCCAAGTCCCGAAGTCCCGAGGAGCAAGGATAGCCGTTGGATCCAGGTTGCGGGAGGATCGTTGGATCAGAGCCCCATTGCATTTTGGTGTTTTGGGGGTTTAGAGGTTGAGAGGGCCTTGTCTCGACATCAAAAGTCCCGAAGTTGTGAGTGGAAATAAGGAGTATTGAGGATTTCAGGATCTCGACACTCGAGTATTGGAGATACGAAGAAAGCATCACTTGGGGAGTGAAATCACGAAGTGTCGAAGGCAGGTACGAGAGACACATGGTAGAACCATGCTGTGGGCCCAAAGGATAGACAGACAGACACTCGTCACATTTTGGAAGGAGTCAACACTCCGTTGACTTCTCGGGTCTTGGAGGTTCGCGAGACAAGAGCCGGGAGTTCGACATCGAAACTCACGAAGCGACGAGAAGTGAAAAGTGACAGAGTTAGGTCTAGCTGGTGGTCATGCGCGGAGGGCACTGACAAGAGAAGGAGTGTGCCTGTACTGGCATTTCGGGAATCATCTTTTCAGGAGTTGAGAGACCAAGAGATCAAGTGCTTGAGTCATGAAACCCCGAAAGGGACTATGGTCATATAAGGGGAGGTCATGTGGACCAGGAGGTAGCCCTGGGGATAAATGTTGTTGAATCATTTCGGTATATCGAAAGATTGGTGATCGGGAGATCGCGAGAACAATGGTTCTCATGACATCAAGAATTAAGGAACCCCGATACCTGAAGGTTGCATTTCCTGTGGAGAAAATGTTCACGGTCGCATTCGAGCTATGAAGGAAAAAGGAAGGACCTGTGGATCATGATTTTAAGAGAGATTCCAGTGAGGAATCCAAGAGCCGCTTCGGCTCAAAGGTGAAATTAGAACGATCCTTAAGACCGGGAGGTCAGCGCAGAGAATTTGTCGAGGCAGAGAGGTGGCGTCTACATCAAGTGGTATCAGAGTGAGAACTCTATTTGTATATTTCAAGCAGAGGGAGAAGGCAAAAGAAGACAGAGTACTGAGACTCTGTGGTTATTGTTCGTGGGTAGGCAACAATCAAGAAGACAGTCAGCAGGACTGTAGGAAGAGGATGAAACACTCGGGGTTGCAGGAGTGAGCAACAAATTTTCCAGGAGGGCAGACAGAGATAGAAACATGGCTACTGAAGGCCGTAGGTATGTTGGGAGGAAGAGAAAAGTAGAAAATCTTGCAGAAATAGATGAAGAGCTCACTGATATAAGGGCGGACATAGAAAATCTTGCATTGCGGATGAAACCAAACGTGAGGATGGATGAACTTGCATCGGAGACACAGCAGAAAACCAAGCCAAGGTGGGTATATGAATGGCCCATGAGGAAGGCAAAAGCAAAATGGCTAGTTAATCAACTGATGGTCATAAGACAACGTAGGCTGATAATAGGATGGTTGAGGTATGCGGAAAGCCTCAATGGCCGAGAAGAAAATAAAATTCAGATATGTGAACCGGAGACTGGGAGAGATCTCAGTGAAATGGGATCGGTCGAAGATCTCAAGAGTTGCCAGGAGGGCAGAGAGGAAATTCCAAATTGCCAGGTGGGCAAGGAGTTGAGATCAGCTGAAGATCTCATGAACTATCAGGAGGACAGCCAAGGAATTTCACATTGCCAGGAGGGCAATGAATTGAGATCGCTGCGGGATCTCATAGACTGCCAGGAGGGAAGCAGGAAAATCCCATATTTCCAGGTGGGAAAGGATGAGCAGGTGAGTTGGAATTAGATAGAGGAGCTGACAGAGAAGATGAGCTCGGAGTTGGATTTAGATCAGCAGATGCAACTGACAGAAGAGGAAAATCAGAATAGCGTTTTGATGATTTGGGGAATTGAAATATTCCTACCATTTGCCCAGGGAAAGGCAGAAGTCTGTGTTGTGGATATTGAGGCGGAAATAAGAAAATCATAAAGACAACCAGCCGTGACTATCAAGGAAGCATTGGAGCAGGTATTGGAGACTACCCAAACAGAAGAGAGAGCTTATGATCATTCCAAGGAATGGCTCACTACATTCAGCCAAGAAGTTGAGCAGAATGCAACATGGGAGTTTGCAGAAGAAGAAGAAGAAGAAGCAGACAACGTTGGTTTGGCTGATTTGTATGAGAAGATTGAAGCCCTGGAGAGAAGGGTGAGGGTGCAGGGTATGCACATCCAACAGGTGAAGTTGGAAGCAGCAGAAGAAGAAGGCATGGGAGATCATGATGATCTACCCAATTTCAAGCAAATTTTTCAGCTGAGGAAACTGAATGAGCAGAGCCAGCCACTGGAGCAGCTGGATGAAGTGATTGAGGAGATCTGAGAGCTGATGATCAGGTTGGCAAGGACTTCCAACAAGGAGCAGTTGAGTAGAAAAGAAGCAACAACAACACAGAAGCAACAACAACGACAAGGGAATGGAGCGAAGAGACAACTCCAGACATTTGTTTGGGATCCATGAGGATTTCCCCAGCTGAGAGGGGAAGCTTATGAGTAGGAGCTCATGAACTTTTTAGCTGAGGAGTATGATGCAGGAGCATCATCTCACATCAACCAACTAGCCAGCCAGCCAGCGCATGCAATCAAGGATGAAAAGAGGAACAACCCTCGTCTTCAATTTTTAATTTGAATGTAATTAAATGTTTTAGGCTATTGAGCCAGGAAGTCGTTCTTTGCACATGCGTAGAGTAGATAGGACTTTAAATGTTTGCAAGGCTGAGATCTAGATCTAGATTGCGAACTAGACAACCCATTAAATGTAATTCAATAGGGTAAGTAGATTGGAGGGAAGAGCTCAAGGAGCCCCTCAGGTAAAAGATCAAATGGGTCTCATTTTGTAGAAAGGAGTTAGCATAGAGAAGAATAGAAAGAGTTAGAAGAGAAGAGGAGAGCCGAGACCTTGTTACAGGCCGTGCTCAGGAACACCCTTGTACAAAACAAGCATTTTCCATTTTAATAAAAACAACAGTTTTTCCTGCATCTTTCATGTGTTGAATGAATGTTTGTGAGTGTTCTTTATATGGTGTGAATGTATATCATGTTTATGAATTTGCAGGAGTGTCTTTGGTTTCATACTTGAGAGGTCTTTGAGGCTTCACACTAGGAGGGTGTGATAGAACATTGTGGGTTCTGATAGTCGTGCATAGAGGGTGCATTTCTAAACTCTGCAGAGTCAGACAGAGGCATGCCAAGTGGGCACAAAAGCTGAAATAAAAAACTCAAAGGAAGACCTCAAGGTTGCTGAATACCTTGGAGGCAAGGCTGTGGAGAAGAACACAGTTGCAGACAGAATCTCAGAGGAGTTCTATGAAGCTCTGCCAAGTGGGCATTGAGCACATACATAGTGATGCATTGAGAGGAACTCTGCTGTGAGTTCAAGAAGAACCAGAATCACTAAGGATTTCGAGAGCTTTGCTAGGTGGGCATTGAGTAGGTGTAAGGAGGACACAGAAGATAGAACTGCTGGACGTTCTGTAAGAAGATACTCTGTCATGTGGGCATTGAGTAGATGTGTAGATAGGCATAAGAGAAAATAAATCTTTTGAGTTCTGGATTTGAAGAAGAGTCCAAGAAGGGGGATCTTCATAGGGTTACTGAACACCCTGAAAGACTCAACACGAGGTTGCTTGAGTAGAAGAATAGCCAGGAGGGCATCACATTCTCTAGTAGGAGGAGAAAGGAGAAGGAACTATTTCCTTAGAAGTCTAGGTGAGAAAAAAAGCTCAGGATGGATAGTGCTTTATGTGCGCAGAGACCCTGTAGGGACGCAGGAGTCAGAATCCTTCAAGGATTCAGGAGTGAAAGCTCAGGAGGGCAAGTGCTTTATGCATGAAGCCGTAGCTGCAAGGAGCACAAAGGCCAGAGAGATCCTTGAAGAGTTCATAGTTTCAAAATCTCAGGAGGGACAACGGTTTCATATACGCACGGGAGGACTCAAGTCGAAGAGTTCGTAGAGAAGAAAGAAGGCAAAGGTTGAGGCCTTTGAGAAATTGGAATTCTTCCAAGTCTAGGAAGAATGTGTAGAATCTTGGGAGGAGCAATAGTTTCCATCGGATCGACCGAGAAGATCTGGATCGTGGATTCGTATCCAGGCATCGTAGAAAAGGTGCAGCGGGAGAACAGGTCTGAGCCGTTAGATCTTTCTCAGGATCACCGACAACCGTTGGATCGACAGGAAGTTGCATGAGGGTTAACCCTTCATGAATAGTAGAAGTGAAGTCCCGAGAAGGAGATCGTATCAAGATATCGACATTCGGGAGTTCGGGAGTCCGGAGGATGAGAGTCCGGGCACTCGACCTCAGAAATAGCGAAAGGGAGAATTAGATCAGAGCCGTCCATCTGCGGAAGGACACGTGTCACAGAATCATCCGTTTCGGAGATTCGGGCACTGAGACTCACCAAGGTGAGCACATAGACTTCGCAAGTGGTGAAGTGGAAAAATAAAATAAAATTGAGCCATTCGTTTGGGAGCGGACACGTGTCATGAGATCGTCGACATCGGGGATTCAGACATCAGAGGACAGAAGAGGAAGTCCTTCAACTTCGCGAGTGGCGAAGTGGTGAGAATATTCGAGCCATCCATTTGAGGAGGATAGGTGGCAGATATCTAAGGATCTCACGAACTCGGAGGGTCGTAGGGTGAGAGCCCAAGCATTGGGTGCTCCAAGTCGCAAAGTCAAAAGAAGCGAGGAGCGATGATAGCCATTGGATCCAGGTCGCGGGAGGACCGTTGGATCAGAGCCCCATCACATTTCAGCGTTTCGGGGGTTCGGAGGTTGAGAGGGCCTCGTCTCGACATCAAAAGTCCCGAAGTCGTGAGTGGCGATAAGGAGTATTGAGGATTTTGGGATCTCGACACTCGGGTATTGGGGATACAAAGAAAGCATCGCTTGGGGAGCGAAATTGTGAAGTGTCAAAGGTAGGTATGAGAGACACATGGAAGAACCACGCTGTGGGCCCGAAGGATAGATAGGTGGACACTCGTCACATTTTGGCAGGATTCAACACTCCGTTGACTTCTCGGGTCTTAGAGGTTCGCGAGACAAGAGCCAGGAGTTCGACATCGAAACTCATGAAGCGATGAGAAGAGAAAAGTGCCAGAGTTAGGTCTAGCTGGTGGTCACACGTGGAGGGTGCTAACAAGAGAAGGAGCATGCCCGTATTGGCATTTCAGGAATCGACTTTTCGGGAGTCGAGAGACCAAGAGATCGGGCACTTGAGTCACAAAACCCTGAAAGGGATTGCGGTCATATAAGGGGAGGTCATGTGGACCAGGAGATAGAACTGGAGCTAAATGTCGTTGAATCGTTTCAGCATATCGAAACATCAGTGATCGGGAGATTGCGAGAATAATGGTTCTCATGACATCGAGAATTAAGAAATCCCGATACCCGAAGGTTGCATTTCCTCTGGAGAAAATGTTCACGGTCGCATTCGAGCCGTGAAGGAAAAAGGAAGGACCTATGGATCATGATTTTAAGAGAGATTCCAATGAGGAATCCAAGAGTCGCTTCGTCTCGAAGGTGAAATTAGAACGATCCTTAAGACCAGGAGGTCAGCGCAGAGACTCTGTCGAGGCAGAGAGGTGGCATCTGCGTTAGAGATGTAGCCCAAAATGGGTGAACTTTGTTTACAAAGTTATGTTATGTGTTTTGTTATTGTTGTTTCTATTTCACTCAGTTTCTTGCAAGTTAATCATCAATTTAATGAGTTTGGATAAGTAAGTGAATTCATATTATTTTCAAACAGTCAAAGCGATCATTTATATTTCGAATCAAGTTGGATGTTTATGTGTATTTAAGAATAAATTAACATCTAAGGATTTTCAGATCAAAAGTGCCTCCCAATGAAATATTGTCGCCATTTTTTTATTACATGTAAAATAGCTTCCATTTCTTTTTCATATGTAGATTTCACCAATTCTTTTCCCTTGAATTGTTTGCTTTCAAAAGCCAATGATCTCCCTTCTTGTGTCAATGTTTCTCCAATTCCTAGTTGCGATGCATCACATTCTACTATGAGTGTTTTAAAAAAATCAGGTGTTGCCAATAATGGTGTGGAAGACATGGCATCATTTAAGAAAGAGAATGCCAAAGTAGCCTTATCATTCCATACAAATGAATTTTTATTGAAGAGAGATGTGAGTGGGCCTGCAATGTGTACATAATTCTTGACAGATTTTTGATAATATAGTGTAAGCCCCATAAATACTCTAAGATTCTTGATGTTCTTAGGAGTATGTTATTTTGTAATAGATTGGATCATTTCTTTGTGTAGATGCCTCCACTTCCTCTTCATCATTATTTTCCAAGGTGAACAATTTTGTTTCTTGACATTTATTCCCTTTTGACCATTTTTTGTTACAGCCAAATCATAGTCCTTTTT
>WSFP011473266.1:0-17378 GCA_009831015.1 Picea engelmannii
TACAAAGATTGTGTTCAGGTATTGGGTTGGTACAACAAGCAGTGAGATTAGACTGTGACAGTCAGAGTGCAATATTCCTGGCAAAGAACCCAGCTTATCATTCGAAGACAAAGCATATTGATGTTCAATATCACTTTGTGAGAAACATGGTTGAGGAAAAGAAGGTGTTGCTGGAAAAGGTTGACACTTTGAAGAATGCTACAGATTCATTGACAAAGTCTGTGAGCACAGAAAAGTTCTCTTGGTGTAGAGTAACAATGGGCATTGTTGCCCTAGATTGTTGACTATATAATCCCCTGGACCCCTGGATTCAAAGAAAACAACAAGTGGGAGAATGTTGGGTATGTGTTATATTCTTTGCATGTGTGTGTGTGTGGGTGCGTCAGATACGACGACTGTGTCTGACGATCCCTTCACCTAGGGCTCTGCCATTGCGCTGGGCGCTTCCTAGGGGGGTCCCAGGGGGGGGCAGGTATGCCCCCCCCTGGTTACGCGCAGCGTTTGGCACTGGGCGTAGCCCGGGGCCGACGGGGTTCGGGGTAGCGCCCCGAGTACGCGCAGTGTTCGGCACCGGGCGTAGCCCGGGGCAACGCCCCGAAATTTTTTTTTGGGTAGTTATTTGCTATTTTTAGCGGATTTTGCTATTTTTAGCTGATTTGTAAATTAATCTCGGATTAAGGGATTAGGGTTTTGGTATCTACGGAATACCTAAAAACATTGTATATATTGTATGGCGAATGGTGAAATTCGATATAATGATAAAGAAAGGTTTTCCCGGTTGAGGGTTTCCGGTAAAGATCTCTGTGTATTCTGTGTATGAGCCATTGATTAATTTCTGTATTGCTTAAGAATATATATGAATTGCTTTACTTCGCAGGTTTAAAACATACAATATCTGTGCATAAGTGATTGTGAGTTGTATATATCACAGTAGTTCAGAAGTTTGACACTTCACGAGAAATGGAGTGTGATAAGGTGAAAACTCTCAAAGTCCTAAAGTCTGGAGTTGATTCATACCATTCATTAAAGGAGGCACGTGTCAGCAGATCAGCTTGTTTAGAGCTTGACGTTTGGGAGAATTGGAGTGTGCTAGTGTGGAATCTACCGAAGCCTTGAATTTTGAAGTCCCAAAGTGATGTGACTTGCTGAGATCACCAGGGATGATGTGGACACATGGGATGTGTGTGACGTGTTAGTGAGTTAAGAAACTTTTGAAGATAGAAATTCCAGTTAGAACATGACACGTGTCATCCACCATATTGGGCTCTGTGTCCGCTTCTAGTATTTCACCATGTGGCACTCCTCTCAAGCATGGGTAGTGGGGCCCTGATGAATACATGAAGTAGTCAAAACCTTGGTGAATAATTAAACTAGACCAGGCCCACGATAACTTGAACCCAGTAGATGCGTGACACTATATCGTGAAGTCTAGAGACTTGGTACTCTAGAGGAAAGGTGTTATAGTTAGCATTGGGTAGAGAAATCCCCAAGGCCCAAAGGCCAGAGTTAATATCAACCATTGGTCACAGGAGACGTGTGGCATCAAATCCCAAGGTCTGAAGACTTGAAATTCTGGAAGAAATGGTTCATGATCGAGTGGGATGAAGAAAACCTCGAAGTTTCATAGCGTCGAAGTAACGTGATGTGATGACACCACCAGGGGTGACGTAGAAATATTTGGAGATTCACGGTTCAGGATTTTTGGGCTGTGTAGATGGGGAATCCTCTGAAGTCTCGGAGCCCTAAAGATATGAAGTCCTAGAACCCTGAAGCTCTAAATTCCTGGAGCCCTGAAGCCCGAAGACTGGAGTCCATAGTAAATATCAGTCATTGGATGTTGGGAAGACATGGACCGTTGATCCACCCCACTTCACGAGTTCAACAATTTGACATTCTGGGAGATTTGTTGTGATGTTCTTTGGAATCCACCGAAGTTGGAGTCCTAAAGTTCCTATCCACCATAGATGTGAAGAGAGAATGTGGACCATTGATCCACCATCCTTCGCGAGTTCACCAGTTCAATGTTATGTGATGTTTGTGATGTGTAGAAAGGGAAACCTCTGAAGCTCTGAAGTCGCAAAGTTCAATCTTTGGATAAGAGCCCAACTATTATCACTTGGTCATAGCCATGGTCACATGGGAATTAAAGGCTGGAGAAAAAGGGGCTAGCACCCTAAAAATTGTTGCAGAATAGAGCATGGGCTAAATATAGAGCTATGGGGATTCTTAATCGATAAATACCTGCAGAAATAGAGTCTGATATTCTTTTGTTGAATCATATTTTTTATGGTATTCTAGAAAATGATTAAATACTGATAGCCTGAGAAAAATTCGGTTGACTGCACATTTTGCAGGGTTAACAATTGCCTGAACCAAATTGTTCCATAGTGCAGAGAAATGGAGGAGGCACATGATGCTTACAGTTTAGAGAATGAGTTTAGAGGAATGGATGTCCATTTGGGAGTTGAAGGAACTAAATCCAATGGTCATGGAGAAGAAATGGATAAATCCTTGGGCATGATGAAAATCATTAAAGAATTGCAAAAATATGTCCAAATTCACCAGGCAGATAACAAAAGGCTTATGAGATCCAGGGAGCAATAGGGATACTTCAATATAAAGTTAATATGGAGCCTGGAAATAATTGAAAATAAATTGTATAAGAAAAGTGGATCCAACAAATCAGGAACCACAGGTCCCCTGATGTAAAAAGGAAAGAAGAAAGTGGTAACAAACATCACCAACACTCCCGAAGGCATTCCAAAAGAAGGATGAAGATGTTGAGACATTGTTTTTATGCATGAGGATGTACTTCCAATTGAAAATATATTCTTCTCTTGCAGAGGGAAGAATTGTCATATACCAACTTAAAGGAAAGGCATCCATATGGTGGTATCAGTTGGTGCAAGTACAATGCCTCAACGAGAAAAATGTGACTTGGAAGGAATTGAAGAAACATTTTGAAAAGAAGTACGTAGCCAAGAGATACTATGACAAGAAGATGAAAGAGTTATTTGAACTTAAACTGGGCAGCATGACTATAGATGAATATGAGAGGAGATTTCTAGAGCCATTGAAGTATTTTCCTTTCATTAAGGATGATGCATTTAAGATCCATAGATATATGAGTGGGTTGCCATCTTTCATGAGTGATAAGATCCAATATGATGATCCCAAGGCTTTGGAAGAAACTATAAGGAGAGAATTTTTTTTATATGATCAACATAGGGGAAAGCCTACTTTCTAAAAATCTTGGGAAGACAAGAGGAAGTTTAAGAGGGATCAGAGGGAGAAGGGGAACATGACACCATTTTTCATAAATAGTCCTCAAGGACAACCAAATTTGAGAGAGCCTGGGATGGCTGAAGTAGGTGGGAAATGTCCAAGGAAGACACCTATGAAATGTTGGGGTTGTAAAGGAGACCACAAGTATAGATATTTCCCTCATAGAAAGGATAAGGTGAGAGTTGTTCACCATTTTCAGCAACCAGAAACAATGGAGGACATGGGAAGAAGAGTACCAAGGATTTATGCAGCCCTGGACAACAAGAAAGATGAGTTTAAATCATACATGATTGAAGTTGAAGGTATGATCAATAACCATGCCTTTACTATTTTAATAGAATCAGTGGCTAGTCATAGCTATATAGATCCTAAGTTAGTGGAAATATTTCAATTAAAAAAAAGAAAGCATGGGAAATCTTGGTTGGTGTAGCTAGATACATGAGCCAAGTGAAAGGTTGTTGAGTTGGTTAAATCATGTTCAGTGGGCATGAATGGATTGAGTACCAAGGCAGATTTGAAAATCTTTCCTTTGGGATCATATGATTGCCTAATTGGTATGGATTGGTTGGACCAACACCGTGCCATATTATACTATCATAACAAGGCATTCACTTGCTTGGATGAGGAAGGAAATCAGAGGGAAATCGAAGGAATTCCCAACAAATTTATTGTCTGATAAATCTCAGCAATGCAACTAAAGAAGTTTTATAGAAAGGGATGCCAAATATTTTCAACCCATATGGGGGAAGCATCTAAGGATAAGGTGCCAAATCTGGAGGATCATACAGTCCTGGAATATTTTGAATATGTGTTCAAGGAGGTACTAGGACTACCCCTAAAGAGAGATTTTGTTTTCTCTATAAATTGGATACCTGAGGCAGATAGAGTATCAAAGACTCCCTACAAAATGAGTACACTAGATCTGAAGGAGTTGCACATGTATCTTGAAGAACTTTTGAAGAAGGGGTATATGCGCCCAAGTGTGTCACCTTGGGGTGCCCCAGTATTGTTCATGAAGAAGAAAGATGGGACAGTGAGATTGTGCATCAATTTCAGATAGTTGAACAAAGTGACTATAAAGAACAAGTATCCTCTACAAAGGATTGATGATCTCTTCGATCAGTTGAAGGATGAAAGGATATTTTCAAAGATCGATCTCTTTTTAGGATACCATCAGGTAAGGATTAAAGAGGAAGATATCATCAAGACCACCTTCAGGACAAGGTATGGTCATTATGAGTTCACAGTGGTGCTATTTGGGTTATCAAATGCACCAGTTGTTTTCATGTGCTTACTGAATGGTGTTTTTCGAGAATATTTAGACAAGTTTGTCATTGTCTTTTTGGATGACATCCTTGTACATTCCAAGTCGAAATAAGAGCATGAGCATCATTTTAGGATGGTGTTGCAAGTTCTAAGAGAGCATCAACTATATGCCAAATTGAGAAAGTGCTCATTTTATCAAAACATAATTCACTATTTGGGGCATATCATATCTGAAGAAGGGATAGAAATGGACCATGAAAATATTGAGGCCATTAAAGGATGGACACCACCTAAAAATGTGATAGAACTGAGATCCTTCATGGGTCTAGTTGGCTAATAGAGAAGGTTCATTGCATGGTTTTTGAGGATTGCTCACCCAATCACTTTCTTGCAAAGAAAAGGGGTAAAATTTCAATGGACAAAAGAATGTGAAATCAGCTTCAAACAATTGAAGTAGTTGCTAACCATTGCTCCAATTTTCTGTATTTTTGATCCGAATGAAGATTTCATGGTTTGTACAGACGTGTGCAAAGAAGGAATTGGAGGAGTCCTTAGTTAAAATGGATTTGTGATATGTTTCGAGTCCATAAAATTGAAAGAGAATGAAAGGCTCTATGCCACTCATGATTTGGAGTTGCTATCCATAGTACATGCTTTGAAGAAGTGGAGGCACTATCTCATGGGAAAGAGGTTTGATTTGAGGAAAAACCATAATGGTATGAAATATTTGTTGGATCAATCAACTTTGAATGCTAAGTAGAGTATATGGTTGGAATTCCTATGTCAATATGACTTTGATATCAAGCAAATTGTTGGCCCTTGGTTCTATAAGTAAGCAAAGATTAAGGAAGAAAAGACGAAATGTGAACTGTGCGGATGACACAGTGACTGATACTGGGTCGAAGTGAGAAAAAGAGAAAAAAAGATGGAGAGAAGTAAGAGAAAGCAAGTCGTTGGAAAAGGATATCGAGGAAGACAGATCAGTAAGGAATATGGATTGTGGACAACTCAACACGAGGAAAAATCCACTGGTATATGATTTAGAGAAACTCGTAGGAAGGAAGGAAAGACAAACTCGCAAAGTCTTGAAAACATGGGTCAAGTTGACCTACAGTTTTAGACACCTGGGGTTTTGGTCTCTAGGGTTTTAGACACCTAGGCTTCGGCCTAAGACTGTTAGTGAGCTATTGTAATGTATAAATAAAGGTCAAGAGGACCTAGGATTGGGTTGTTGTTGTCATCGTTAGTTTTATTATGTGATGATGAGCGGTTGTTATTACTAAGAGAGGAGGATTGTGTGGAGAGAGAAGTCTGTGTTGTAAGATATTCATCTAGGTGCGAATATCAACCCTGCAACTGGGTGTGTAGGGAAGGGAGGAAGAGACAAGAGAGAAAGAGAGAAGATCTACTATCTAAGAGCACAGATAGGACCGTATTCTTTCACCTAATATATTATAAATCACGGTTCTGTGGGCGTAGCCCTAGGGAGAGGGTGAACCATGTAAATATTTTTGTTGTGTGTAATTGATGTTGTGTTATTTTTCTCTATGATATATTGTTATTGCATTAGTATGTTAGATCTGATAGGTAACTGTGCGAAGTAGGCCTAAGCTGATAACTGATATCTAGATTTTGTGTTGTTCTTGTATTGTATCCACTTTGTATTTCCTCTGGTTGTAGACATTGGTGTCCTGGAACCCTGTAAGGTAGCTAGAGAGGTAGTGGGGGGGCCCAGAGGGCCCATAAGGATAATAGTGGAGGTCATTCAATGTAAGGTGGAATAGGTCCACTATATTATTCAATAAGGCCCACCATGGTAGTTAGATATAATAAATGGGTAATTAGATATAATAAATGTAAGAGGACTTCTTAGAAGGTTCTACTTCTAGAAGATTCCTCCTCTAGAATGTTCTTAGGTGATGGTAGCACTATATAAAGGGGTTCAAGAAATGTAATGAGACATGAAGAGAAGTATTGTATTTGGATCGGTATCTCAATAGGAGGATGCCCCCTCGAAGAGGCAAGTGAACATGAGAGGATCCCTTCCATAATAAGATCCATTGTATGGTGTTGCCCTACCTCAAGGGTTTCTATAATAAAGTTGTAGTTTTCTATATGAGTTCATATATATTATGTGGTGATTGTATTAAAATATCTTTGGATCTATTGTGAAATTTTGTATTCAGGTCTTTGGTTCTTAACAAGTGGTATCAGAGCACTTTCCTTGGGCAGACATTGTGGGCAAATATTTTTTATTTTTGCAGATTTTTTTCGGAGAAGAAAAAAGAGGGCCGCGACATTCTCGAAGTTTTCAGTATATTTCTGTGAAAAATTTGTAGAAAATGGTTGTATATATGATTTCCTCTCATAAAAACACCCAAGTTGAAAAAACAAATCATCCGAAGTGGAGTCCGGGAAGTCACGATATTGAAGTTTTAAAATCTGCAAATTTTCAGGGTTTTTTTCGGTGGACGACGGCGCGATTTTTTTTATTTTTGTAGCAATTGGAGGCCGAATTTTCCCAAAAAAGTTACAGATCTGAGTTCCTCTCACAATTTCACCCAATTTCAGAAACAAAATCAGCCGAAAGGGAGTCCAGGAAGTGAATTTATGAGCATTTTAACTTCAACATTTTTTTAGGGTTTTTCGAGAAGAAACCGCGATTTTCTACCGAAACTTATTGGGTCTATTTTTTGGGTTTTTTCGTGATGGATTGTTAGAGAAATTTCTTGTAAGGTGGGTTAGAATGAAAAGGAGTGGGTTAAAAACCCACTTACCCTCAGTACCAGAATCAAAAGGTGCCTGTGGTAAGCGACAAGCAAATCTGGACGACAGGCATCCGCGTGCCCAGATCAACGACGCACACAGGATTATGGAACCCCCCTGCCTTTCTACCTTTAAGTGGAGGGGGGGGGGGTCCAAAATCAAGGACACATATCTCCGATGACTACGATTTGAGCACCCAGATCAATGGCACATAGGTAATCCAGACATCCTCTATCTTTCTGCATTTAATCAACGTGGGGCCCCCTTCCTTGTCATGTCAGCTTGCCATCTGTTCTCCACCTGACTGTGCGATGAGGCTCGCTCCCTTTAGCCCCATCCTCATCCTCTGAAATCTATTCATCTCCCCTCTTATGGTCTGTGTGTTCCCTTTCCCATCTCATCATCCACTCACCACCTGCCATGTGTCCCGCTCCCCTTCCACGTCAGCCTCCCACTAAAAACATGCCCATTATGTCTCATCTCCTACCCCCCTCCACTTATTTCCTTCTGCCATGTGTCTTCCCCTGTAACCTTTCTCACACCTCATCACTTCATATCTCACCCTCATAGTTTTTGTGCCACCACTCCCGTTATGCACCCCATCCTTCGCGCTGGCCTCCGCGCCTATTCATCAGGCCATTCAGCTAATCTAGGTGGCAGTGTGAAGGGTCTTCCACGTCCCAAAGGTGCCGAGTTGGCCGGGCCATCCTCAATCCCAATGAAGTAGTTATTGAGGTAGTTGGTGGTGGTTAGACATTGCCTCCGCCATAATGGGAAAGTCCGGCGATGAATTAAAGGCACGTTGATTCACCCACAGAGCTATCAGGAGTTTGATTACGTCTACCATAAGTGCGCGATCATTCAGAGATTGCAGCTACAGATTGTCAGAAGCCATGCAGATGCAATGTGTTTAATGCAACGTCTCGATTTTGTTGTTTTTGTTGTTTTGAGTATATGTAGGTGTTTTCTCCATTTTTGTATCTATCGATGGTTGAGCAGAGCTCCCGGTTGTAAATTTTTAATGAAGCACTGTTATTCTGGTTATGCATGGACTTTTGAGAATTCTTGCCTTATGAATGCCAGTTTCTTTCACGTCCCTATTTACACTGTGTTAGAAAAGTTCAGAATTGGAGGATCCAGTCGATTTGTAGCTATTATAGGATGATGTAGGTTGGATCACTGTAGCATTTACGTTGTTTCTAATTAGTTCTTGTGATTTTCCCAACGCTGAGTGACTTGGAATTAGAGGATCCAGTCAAGTCCCCTTTCAGTTCCTTGAGACCCTGAACCAAGAGGATCTTGCATTCAAAGTCTTTCCTCTACAAACCACTGGAAGACTGTTGCCTAAAGTTGTTTGTTCACCTTCCTTATCAAGTCTTCCACCTGCTCATCTTTTAATCAACTCACTGGATGAACTTAGATCAATACCTCCTTTGTTCTTTACATGCCAGACCCAGTCACTAAGTTAGAATGATATTTCCCCGAGTCTCTACCCATCTGATCATCCATTAAAAACTATCATGACATAAAACTGATGGGTGTTGGGCTCTTCTCCTGCAAGAAATCCAGGATTGACTTCCGACACTAAAATTTCTAGCGCCATTGCCGGGGACGAAGTTGAATATTTTCCCCGGGATTGAACGACAATGATCAGCTGATTCCGAAGGTGCATCAGATATCAGAACTATTGAGATTTCTACTATGCACCTGGTGAATCCATTGTGATGACTCCACTGTGGTGAACTTTTTGGGTTAGTTGTGGCTTCCAGTGGTAGACACACGCGGTCCCATCCACAACTGCCTCTAGCTACACCTATAACTGATCCAGAGGTGGTTCTCGGAAAAGGAAAGGCCCCTGAAGAAGAAGCTTCCACTGTCGAAACAGGTAATCTGCCATTTCCTTCTGTAAGAACTCCTTTTTCTCCTCCTCAGTTTCTTGATAGACCTCCTTCAGAGGTTTCCCGTTTCCTGAATTTTGGGAGTGTTCCTGCTGAGTTTTCCCCTCCTGGTCTGGGACTAGAGGGAGAAATCCTTGTCACTCCCCTCTCCTTTGAAGCTATTTCTCAGAGAAAACTCGGGACTGCAGAAGATTTCCCCACTCCTGCACAAAGAGGAGCACCTGTTGACTTGAGCTCGTTAGCCTTCTCCTTGAATCATCTCTTGTTTCCCACTCCTCTCCGAGACTCATTCCCAGTAGCCCCTTCGCGAACTCCTTCTCCCCCAAGTTCTCCTCCACCCAATATTCCTATGGCTGGTGTTAATCCCCCTATGAATAGAATGGATGCCATAGTCGCTACTAGATATGCTCCCTTAATCCTGCCCCATCCTATGAATCCTCTCCCTGCTGGAGACTACTTGAAGTACATGCCCAAGTTCAATGGAGAAGGGACATAACTGCAGAAGAAAACCTGGTTGCTTTCTACAGTTATGCAGACAACCTAAACATTGAAAATGAAGATGTCTAGATGAGAGTCTTCATCCAAAGCCTGGATGGTGAGGTGAGGAAATGGTTTAGAGGATTGGCCCCCATATCTATTGCTAGGATCGAAGCTCTGGATAATGTTTTCTTGAGGCAGTGGGGAGATAGGAAAGATTTCATGTATTACATGACAGAGTTTGGGTCTTTGAAGAAAATGGAAGGAGAATCTGTCTCTGACTTCTCCAAAAGATTCAATAAGATGTATAACAAGATTCCTGCAGAGATAAAGCCCTCATAAGCCTCTGCCCAAATTTCCTATGCTGGTGCATTTGACCCTGATTTCTTCCTTTTATTGAGAGAAAGAAGAGCCACCTCTTTAGCTCAAATGCAAGATGCGGCCATAGAAGTGGAATCCAACATATTAGCAGCTGATAGACTGAGAAGCAAGGCCGATGCAGACAGAAGAAAGGGAAAGTCCAAAGCCTCGACTTCTGGCCCATCGTTGCCCCACACTCAAGTGGATGAACTAACCCAGATGATGAAGTTTTTGTCTGAAGAAATGGAGAGACTGAAGGTGGAAAGGAAGCAAATGTGCAAAGGCCCTCAGGGCGCTGAAATCAAAGGGGGTTTCAGGAGGCCAATCAATATCGCTCCCCTAACTATGCACAGAGAGAGAGGAAGAGACAGAGAAGACCAAAGGATTCAGGCCCCTTTTCAAAACAATTTTGTGACCGAGGATAAAAAAGGGGAAATAGATGAACTTGAGCCTGAAATCCATTGCTTAGGAGACACAACTCCTTTTCCTCATCTCACTCAAGCAAATTACGAGGAGTCTCTCATGGATAGTCGGCTAAATGAATTAAGTAAGGGAGACAAGGCTAGCGGCGGCCAAGGCAGATATAACCTAAGGTCCGACAAAAAGACAACAACACCTGATATTCCTGAGTAGTCCACTAGAACAGAGAAACCTACTAATGAAGTAGCAGACAGTCACAGAGGTAAGAAGGCTCAACCCCTCTCTCCCATTTTCCACCATCATGTTCCTGAAATAAGAGAAATTCCAAAGATTACATCTTCTTTTAGTTTCAAGCATGAAATTCAAAAGATCAGAATCCCTGTGCCCCTCACCGAGCTAATTAAACATGGAGAATTTAAAAAATGCTTCTCTGAGATTTTACAGTCTCAAGCCTCATGCCTTCCCTCAGAATCCATAAACCTCTAAGACGAAAGGCCAGCAGTTGTCCTAGGCCCCATGGTGGAAGATAGAGATGACTCATCTCCCCCTTTCTACACGTCCTTGAACATACATGATAAAGTACTGCACAACTGCTTGATGGATTCAGGGGCTTCTTACAACCTCATGCCCAAAACCGTCATGGAAGAGTTAGGGCTAGAAGTCACCCGAGCCTATCATGACCTCTATTCTTTTGACTCTAGGAGAGTTCAGTGTCTTGGAGTTATTAAAGACCTAGTTGTGACCTTGTTTCAACTACCCATGAAAAGTGTGGTCATGGATGTTGTAGTAGCTGATGTCCCCCCCAAGTTCGGTATGCTATTGTCAATATCTTGGATAAAAATATTGGGGGGAACCTTGCATATGGACCTCACATATGCTACTATCCTAGTGTTTAGAGGAGAGCATAGAAGACTATATAGGGAAGCCCAGCTGGCCTACATAATCAGTGATGAAGCCAACCCTACCAATCATCCCATCTTTGCCTTGCACACTAATTTAGGATCCATTTTACTATAACTCACCCACGCCCTCGAGCCTCCTATGAAACTTAGAAAGCAGCCCACTGCTTCCCATGAATTTCCTCCCTCCATCACCCCAATCTGGAAAATGTTTTTTGATGGAGCCTGTTCCCGAGAAGGCGCTGGAGATGGGGTGGTTTTTGTATCACATGCTCAGGAAACCACATCTCTATCATACAAATTAGAATTTGAAGCTACCAACAATGTGGCATAGTATGAAGCTCTTATCCTAGGATTAAGAGCCGCAAGGGAAATGGGAATTCAGGAGGTAGCAATGTTCGGAGATGCCGAGTTGATAGTCCAGCAGATCAGAAGCACTTATCAGGCCAAGCATCCTCGACTCAGGAGTTACAAAAATGAGGTATGGGACCTAATTGACAGTTTCTTCTCAGTGTTTAATATTTCCTTCATCCCAAGAGAGGAGAACACAGTGGCAGATTCCTTGGCTACATAAACAAGCAATTTCAAAGTACCCTTGCCGCCCAAATTTAGGTATGATGTAGTAAAATACAGGCCCTCCATACCTGACAACGTCAAACACTAGAAGGTGTTTGAGGATTATCTCGAGCTCAAGAGGTTCTTGGAGACTATCGAAGAATTTTCAGAGATGCATATCGACCAATATTCTGTCTCTGAGGAAGGGTTTAATGGGGGTAAGTTACTGAGTAAAATAGCTAAGCATGACATTATTCAGCTGCCCAACAATCACATTCCGAGGGGACTAGTCCCATTAGAGAGATTGTTCGATGGGAATGATGTGGCAGTAAAGGGAAGGGTTTCAGATGAATATGCCGACACAACTGAGTGCAACATTGGCACACCAAAGGAGCCTAAGTTTTTCAAGTTGTCAAGGGGTTTGACCAGCGAACAGAGGACCGAATATACTAAGTTGTTGAGAGAGTTTGCTAATGTGTTTGCATGGACCTATGAAGACCTCAAGACATATGACACATTAGTCATTGAGCACAAGATCCCACTGAAGGAAGAGGCTAATCCATTTAGGTAGAAGCTAAGACAGATAAATCCCTTGTTGCTGCCTGTCATGGAGAAAGAAGTGAAGAAGTTGTTCGAGGCCCACATCATCATCCCCTTAAGATATTCCGAATGGGTGGCCAATTTGGTCTCAATAAGAAAGAAAAGTGGAGAAGTCAGGCTTTGTGTTGACTTCAGGAACTTGAACAAGAGCTCAAAGAAAGATAATTATCCCTTGCCAAACATGGAACACATACTGCAGAGGGTAACCAGTGCATCTAGGATATCCATGATTGATGGTTTTTATGGCTATAACCAGATATCAGTCATGCCTGAGGATAGGGAAACAATGGCCTTCACCACTCCTTGGGGCACATTCATGTATGCCAAAATTCCTTTCGTATTGATGAATGCAGGGGAAACATTTCAGCGAGCCATGGACATAGAATTCATCAGAGAGAAGGACTAGTTTGTGGTAATTTATCTAGATGACATCATGATCTTCTCCAAGACAGACAAGGAGCACTGTTGCCACTTGAAGAAGGTTTTCCTAAAGTGTCGGAGGTTTGGACTATCTTTAAACCCCAAGAAATCTTTGTTTTCTATGAAGGAGGGGAAGTTATGAGGCCATATAGTATCAACAGAGGGAGTAAGGATTTATCCTAGCAGGGTAGAAGAAATTCAGACCCTGTCACTTCCCAGATCTAAGAAGGAGGTTCAAGCCTTTTGGGGGAAGATTAATTTTCTGAGGAGATTTATCTCAAATTTTGCTGAGCTGGTGAGACACATCACAACCATGCTCAAGAAGGGAAATGAAGTGAAATGGACTGCTGAACCCAGGGAATCTTTTGTCCAAATAAAAAGGGCATTGACTGAGGCACCTGTGCTGATCAGTCTTGACTATTCCAAATATTTCATGATTTTTTCTTTTGCTTCTTGTGATACAGTAGCAGCGGTCTTGTTGTAGAAAAATGATCAAGGGCGAGAGCAACCTATTTCCTTCTACAACAAGACATTGAGAGATGCAAAACTCTGGTACGAGATCATGGAGAAGCAGGCCTATGCCCTGGTGAAAGCCCTCAAAGCTTTCAGAGTCTATGTCTTTCACTCAAGGATCACTGCATATGTTCCTTTGGCCTATGTGAAGGACATTCTTGTACAACCTGACATATATGGAAGAAGAGGTAAATGGATTTCCAAGATCCTAGAGTTTGATCTGGTGATCAAGCCCACCAAGTTGATAAAGGGGCAGGGTTTAGCCAAGTTGCTGGTTGAATACAATTGCAAAGCCCTGGAAATTAACTTCATCAATGAGCAAGCTGAGCCATCCAACAAGCATTTCTAGGGTGACTTATCACTAGCATCATGTGCCTGGTACAAGGACATCTTGTATTTTCTGCAAGAATTAAAGCCTGTTGATGGATTGGGAAAAATTAAGGCTAGAGATCTAAAGCTCAAAGTGGTCAGATATTGCCTCATTGACCAAACATTGTACTGGAAAGACCCTCTAGGGGTATTTTTAAGGTGTCTAGACCCACAAGAGGCCCAGAAGGTTCTGTTTGATTTCCATAGCGGTCTCTATAGAGGTCATCATTTCTGGAAGACCACAGCTCACAAGATCCTCCAGGCTGGGTACTACTGGCCCACTTTATTTCCTGATGTCTGCAAAGAAATCAGATCTTGCATCAAACACCAGAAGTTCTCAGGAAAGAAGCAGCTCAGATCTCTGTCATTGAAGCCTGTAGTAGTTTCAACACCCTTTCAGCAGTGGGGATTGGACTTCATCGGAGAAATTCATCCTCCCTCCAGTGGCCACCATAGATGGATCCTGACTACGATAGACTATTTCACCAAGTGGATAGAGGTTGTCCCCACTAGGAGCACTTCTCACAAAGTAATTATCAACTTCCTGGAGGATATCATAGCCATATTTGGCTACCCTAGAAAGATTGTCACTGATAATGCCTCCCCCTTTCGGTCTGAGCCTCTGGTCAGGTTCTGTTAGCAATTTGAGATTTCATTGATTCACTCTACTCCTTATTATCCTCAGGGAAATGGACTGGCATAATATTCCAATAAAAGTTTGATCAAGCTCATTAAGAAATTACTGGAAGACAACAAAAGGGCATGGGATTCAAAACTCAAATTTTCTCTATGGGCTGACCGAGTGACAACAAAGAAATCCCTAGGCATCTCACCTTTCCAACTTGTTTACGGAACAAAGGCCATTTTCCCTACTCATCTCGCCTTAGCTGTGGAAAAATTCCTCCAGGACCTTGAAGGATAGCCTGACCACATGGTTAGAAGGATCCATCAAATGATGGAAGTATAGAAAATCAGGGAACAGGTCATGGACAGGGCCTACCATCATCAGCAGAAGATCAAGTAGACCTTTGACAGGAAGAGAAAAAAAAAATATTTCGAGCTGGGTGATCTGGTGCTCAAATGGGATGCACCCAGGCAAGAAAAGGGAAGGCACAATAAGTTTTATACCCTCTAGTTTGGGCCTTTCAAGATCTCTAAAGTATTTTCAAATAACACTTACAGGTTGCAGGAATTGGAAGGCAAATAAGTTTTTAACGGCCCAGTAAATGGGCATTTCTTGAAGAAATGTTTTTTGTGAGCCACAATCAGCTCTTTTGTTCTTGTAAATATTGTTGTTTTTGTTTTCAGCTTAATAAATGACTCCATAGCCCAACAACAAGGCACTAAATCTGAAAAAGAGTCCTTAGAGCATCACAGGGACGACTCTACCCCCCATGGAGCCTAATGTTAGCAACATTTCTTGTAAGGTGGGTTAGAATGAAAAGGAGTGGGTTGAAAACCCACTTACACTAAGTACCAGAATCAAAAGGTTCCTTTGGTAAGCGACAAGCAAATCTGGACGGCAGGCATCCACGCGCCCGGATCAACGGTACACATAGGATTCTGGAGCCCCCCTGCCTTTCTACCTTTAAGCGGAGGGGGAGGGTCTGGAATCAAGGGCGCACCTCTTCAACAGCTACGATCAAAGCACCCAGATCGATGGTGAACAAGGTGATTCCAGACCCCCCCCCCACCTTTCTACCTTTAAGCAGAGGGGGGGGGGGTTCGGAATCGAGGATGCATCTCTCCACCGGATGCGATTTGAGCACCCGGATCAACGACGCACAGGAAATCCAGACACCCTCTATATTTCTGCGTTTAATCAACGTGGGGCCCCCTTCCTTGTCGTGTCATCTTTCCATCTGTTCTCCACCTGACCGTGCGATGAGGCTCGCTCCCTTTAGCCCCATCCTCATCCTTAGACATTTGTTCATCTCCCCTCTTCTGGTCCATGTGGTCCCTTTCCCATCTCATCATCCACTCACCACCTGCCATGTGTCCATCTCTGCTTCCACATCAGCCTCCCACTAAAAATGTTCCCATTATGTCTCATCTCCTACCCACCTTTGCTTATTTCCTTCTGCCATGTGTCTTCCCCTGTAACCTTTCTCACACCTCATCACTTCATATCTTAACTTCATAGTTTTGGTGCCACCACTCCCGTTATGTTCCCCATCCTTCGCGCTGGCCTCCGCACCTATTCATCAGGCCGTTCAGCTAATCCAGGTGGCAGTGCAAAGGATATTCCATGTCCCAAAGGTGCCGAGTTGGCTGGGCCATCCTCAATCCCAATGAAGCAGTTATTGAGGTAGTTGGTGGTGGTTAGACATCGCCTCCGCCATAATGGGAAAGTCCGGCGACGAATTAAAGGCACGTCGATTCACCCACAGAGCTGTTAGGAGTTCAATTGCGTCTTCCATAAGTGTGTGATCATTCAGAGATTGCAGCTACAGATTGTTAGAAGCCATGCAGACACAATGTGTTTAATGCAACGTCTCGATTTTGTTGTTGTTGTTGTTTTGAGTATATGTTGGCATTTTCGCCATTTTTGTATCTATCAATGGTTGAGCAGATCTCCCGGTTGTAAATTTTTAATGAAGCACTATTATTCTGGTTATGCATGGACTTTTGAGACTTCTTGCCTTATGAATGCCAGTTTCTTTCACGTCTCTATTTACACTATGTTAGAATAGCTTAGAATTGGAGGATCCAGTCGAGTTGTAGCTGTTATAGGATGCTGTAGGTTGGATCACTGTAGCAGTTACATTGTTTCTAATCAATTCTTGTGATTTTCCCAACATTGAGTGACTTGGAATTGGAGGATCTAGTCAAGTCCCCTTTCACTTCCTTGAGACCCTGAACCAAGAGGATCTTGCATTCAGATTCTTTCCTCTACAAACCGTTGGAATCCTGTTGCCTAAAGTTGTTTGTCCACCTTCCTTATCAAGTCTTCCACCTGCTCATATTTTAATAAACTCATTGGATAAAGTTATATCAAGACCTCCTTTGTTCCTTACATGCCAGATCGAGTCCCTGAGTTAGAATGATATTTCCCTGAGTCTCTACCCATCTAATCATCCATTAAAAACTATCGTGACATAAAACTGATGGGTGTCAGGCTCTACTCCTGCAAGCAATCCAGGAGTGACTTCCGACGCTAACACGGTTGTAGGACTGAAGGGTTCATAGGATGCTCAGATGGCTATTTCTTCTCAAAACTTGAAAGAAATTCTTGAATCATTCAAAGCCTAATTGTTTCACACATTGGATGACAGATTGGATGCATTTGTACATGGCCTCATAGACAGCCTCACAAACAGCCTCATAGACAACCTCAATGATAGTTTTCGTAGTATTCAAGATTCATTGAATAACATGCAGGAGAGATTTCTTATGGAGGGCCTTAAGGATGAATATAATCAAGAAATATATGCTTGGTATGATTTTGAGGTAGATTGTGATGATTGGTATATGGATAGTTGTCATTTATGGGATGAAAACCACTTTCATATTAATTTGATGACTCTACTCCACCTTCTATAGAGAACAT
>ML878396.1:0-12136 GCA_009831015.1 Picea engelmannii
CTCTGTACCTTCTGTGATGGATACTGAGAAGACCCTTAGACCTTCGGTCTGGGGTTTCATAGGAAAATTGTCAGGCAAGTGAAGTTGTTATGGGTTATTGTGGATTGAATGTATGGTCGACCACTTTGGATACAGACTCGCCCAGTTGATTGTATGGCAGTCATATTGGTTTAGCATTTGGTTACTACCTCTTTGATAATAATGATAAACCCTACATTTCCAAATCACACTTTCAAGTGTACAGTCACCCTCCTTATGCTAATAAATCATTTTTGTAAAAGAAGAAGCCCTCTTCCCCGATTTCATAGTTTCTACAACTTGTTAGGGTGATTGATTTTTTATGATAGTGGAAAATTATTCAGTTAATACACAGTCACTGGTATTTGCATTGAGAATCATTTGGACAATTAGCTGGCATTGGTTACAAAGGCTTGATATTTCTCATGCATATTGCATGTGTGCATGGGGTTTTTTCAATTGAATTAATGGGCATGGTAACTGTGTTTTTCTTTGGGGTTGAATGACTATTGAGCCAGATCACTGTAGAGGATATTTCCACTGCATATTTATATTTTTTTTATTGTGTGAGCCTGGGTTTGCACAACATAGTCGATTACAGTGTGACTAGATCACAACGATATTGTATTTAATCGATGGCTCGACATTATGGATGAGTTATTGCAGTGGTTGCGTATTATTTTTGTTGAAATGGAGATGTGGCCTCATGGTGTTTGTTGGTTGTGCACCGTGTATAAGATAGATATCTCGGGTGCTCACACTCAGGGTTACCCACACAGTTTTTTAGAATGAATGATTACAACCTGATAACTTGTTAATAAAAGATTGTTGTTGATACCTCATCGGTTACCGAGGTGGCCTAGTTTTTTTTCAGTCACATTAGATTGGGCTTGCACATTGATGGATTTACACTTGCATGATTGAATTATTCAGTGCATATCTTGTGTTGGGTGGTGGCTATTGTATGTTTAATAGTCAATTTAGGTTTTGGAAATTTGATCTTGATTTTGGGTGTCTATCCTTATTTATTTAATGAAGGTCATTGCATTAAAATGACAGACCCGATGGCAATGATACTGTGACTTTATTGTGATTTTTGGAAATAAGAATTGGGGTATATTTGTTGATTATGGGAAGTGGTTGATTTTGAATGGTTACAGATCGAAAATCGGTACTGCTCGAAAATTGTTATGAAATGAAAAGAAAAGTAAATAAAAGGAACATAACCCCTTACAAATTGTATGGAATATATAATGTCTTGTGGTGACAATGTGTTGGGTATTTGATTATGAACATAAAACTAGTTAGATGCACAAAAATTGTTATTTGGTCAAGATGATTGATGTTTGATGCATCTCCTTTCATAGAATGATTATGAATCACTTAATTAACTTCATGAATGGTAATCATCTTTCTTCGCTTCCATTATTTAATTTTTCACTAATTACAAACCCCATCACCTTCCCATATTCATTTTTTCACTCCCTGTTCTGAGATTAATTATAGTCATGATAATTTTGGTGTTGAAATAGTTGGAAGTGGCAGTGTCTTGCGTAGATTACAGTAATGTTTTATTGGGTTTCTTATAGTCAATTGTTGTTGTCATTGAGTAGTAACCATGCTCTTTTCCCCCTCATGGAATCATGGTTTCTTTCAATACAAACCCCTCGCATATCCCAAAACCCTTTTTCACCCCCTCCTCATTGATAAACGGTAAAACAATTTGTATGGATTGGATTGCATGAGTCTGTTATATTGTTGGGCCAAAATCCATTTCATATTTTAAAAGAGTTGTCATGTATGGTTAATTAAAATATTGTTACTAATCAATCATGCATGAAATAAGTGAGCTATTCAAATAAAGGATGAAAACAGAGGCCTATTACGCTTCTGTCAAAGAGAAGGACTCAAAAAACGGTTACATCGCAGACAGGGGAATATGGATTTTGAGTTGTTACTTTATATGTGGATTTATGAAAATTGAATTCATGGATCTTTGGATAGCGTTGGGCACTTTAATTTTCTAAATAAATAGATAATTAAGGTTTTCAATATGAATTGTCAAACCCAGGGAAGTTTTTTTATTGCAAGATAATTGTGCACAGCCTATGCTAGATTATGAAAGAAACACTAATCGAATTGCAGTAAGATAAACTAAAAGAAACAAAGTTGAGAAGTTGAACACTAACACAAGTTGTTGACACAACTGGAGTTCTAATATACTATTGCAGTATTGAAATAACACTTGAAATCTAATTTGATGAGTGTATAAGAATCCTAGATTATGTAATCTATTTTAATTTTCTACTTTACTCTTGCATAAGGAAGTTCTATGCTAATTGTTGAAAGGGAACCTACTTGATTGCAAAAAGGGAATTCACACTTTTATTTTCTTTTTCTTGAATACAGAGATTTAATCTAATTCAGGAAAGGAAAGTAATTCTCCAGTAGTATCAAACAATTTACTCTAATTCTCATGAGACACACTGATGTGCATTTAACAGAAAGGAATTGACTATAACAACAAATGCATACTAGAAATGCTAAGCAAATAAATCATTCAACTCAAAGAAGTTAATCTAAAACAACAAAACAGAGGGGAGTTTGTGAGGAAGGTGGGTCCTTTACTTCTCACTGAATCCACTCGAAAATAGACTACAGTAGGTTAAGGAAACTCAATTCACTTCTTTATTAATTCACAAAAAAAAAGGTTCAAATACAATATGCTTATTTCCTCACTCTTTGTTCCACAACTAATATTCAGTACCAATGATTACAAAAGCTCTGTTATTTAAAGAGAGAGTCATTCAGTTGAACAGACTTAGAACAACTTTGAGAATCCGAGATTCTCAAGTTGTTCGTATGATAGATATGATATGTTATCATTACAAAATATGTTAAATGATATTTATCATCAATGTGAACCAAAACATGTAACAACCTTGAGGATCAGTCTTCAGGGTTCGAATTTGCATGATAGACCAACTCCCAGGATTGGTGGGTATCTATTGCAGCAAGTGTAACAACTTCAAGGATCGGTGGGAATCTCTTGTAAACAACTTCTAGGAAAAGTGCGCAGTTTCTGTAGTCGTGTAACAATATGTAGAACTAGCGCACAACTATGACAACTGGTGTAACAACAATGATCTTTCTTTAAGATTTGGTTGCTCTTCATTAATATACACATTTCGATTATTAGTTGAGCATTTATGGGTAAAATATGAGAAACACTATCAATCAAGCGTGTTAAGTGAATAAGAATATAAAATCAATATTAATGAATCATACCTTGGGAAAAAGGGTCTTAGTAGTGATTATAGCAGGCATTAGTATAGAAATGATAAGGTTGAATGGGCAAAAGATATAGTGAAAAAGGGACATTTCTGGGTCCTAACATGCCCCCCAACTGAAGACATTGCATGTCCTCATGAAAACCACATTCAAGCCTTACTCTGAGTCTGAGTCAGGATAGTGACTCCTCCAATGTAAATTGCTAAGTATTGGTATGGTAAAATCCTATGTGTAGTCCCAACATCGTCTGTTTCAAATATCTATCTTTGTTGCTTTGTCTGTAAGAACATAATCGGTTTGAGTGTGTAACAGAGGTTCTTGTGAAAAAATGGTTGGTAAACCAGCAACTACTCTAATACGTTGAGGTCTCCTCTGTCTCACTAGCTCTTATGGAACAGTGAAGTCGGATTCTTTCTTGACTAAGAGATTGGTTGGTGCTTCAGCATGACCAGTGACTGGTACTTGCACTACTTTATACCCTACCTGAAAGTAAATATTACTGCATCCATAGCACATGTTCTCTCTATCTTCATTTACAATAGTGGTTGCCCATGCTAATACATCCAAAGTTGACTCTGATGGGTCTCTTTGTTGAGCGACCTACAATTCCTTCTTTAGGGAATCAAATTCTTCCTTGAGATGGTCATTCTCCATCTGCAGTTCAATGATCTTGGCATTTTTTGTACTTTGTATCTTCTTTTCAACCTGAGAAAACATTTGGTCAAGTGGCACATCGTCATTATCCTCTCTAGGTGTTGTAACTGGTTCTTATGTAATAGTTACTTTTGGCATGACTAGTTTTTCTGTGACAATCTCTTCCTGGTCAGTTGGTTCTTGTGTAACAACTAAGTTTATGGAAGAGGTTGGTTCTTGTGTAACAATCTCGTTGTTAATATCTAAGGATAATGGGTGAAGAATGGATATTTCCCTTTCCATATTCATCCATCCGACTTCAATTTCAACAAACCTTGCTAACCTAGTTCTCCTCTTAGGTAATGTAGAGACAAAAACATGAGATGTCATTTTCGTTGGTTTAGGAGAAGGAGGGCATTCTTCGACAATCAAGATAGGAAAAGGAGGGCATTCTTCGACAATCAAGCTAGGATGAGGAGGGAATTATTCAACAACCATACAAGGAGGAAATTTTGGAATGCTAGGGTCTGGTAGTATCTATACATCGTCCTCTGATGAGTGATGCACAGAATCATCAAGCAGATCCAATGATTCTATTTCAATTCGTTGGCATTCTGCCTACAATGATAAAATAGTTTCTTGAAATTCCTTGCACAAGGTGAAACCTAGAATACATACCTCCATAAAATCAACTATCCACTCACTTAGGTCTGTATCATTGATGTCAAATTCTGGGAGTGTCTGAGTATCAACAAAATCAGGACACGTCGTCGTAGCCACTCTGTCGATACCTTTCTGAGATTTCTTTCTGGGTTGATGTTTTATTCTCTGAGGATATTCAGTGGCAGGGACAGTAGGTGTTTGAACGCCTGCTATAATAGATCTTTCTGACCAAGTTCTCTTTCTCGGTAAAGTAGGAACAGAGGAAAGAGTTTCCATTTTCTTATTTTTCAAAGTAGGCACGAGTTCTTCAACAACCTCTATTGCAATCAAGGACTGAGGCTTGTGAGGCTTGTGAGGCTCAATCACATATGTATCAATAGGGTTTATCTGTTCTGAATGAACATTGTCAAGGCGTTTCTGAGCGGTGTGAGAGGTGCTTCTGATTTTGTGTTTGGTATTTGGAGTTGACTTAAGGGAAATTACAGTCGGAGTTTCAACTGCTGGTGCAGTCTATAAATTCTAACCTTGTACAATATCTACTGCAAACATATATTCACAAAAGAACAGAAAAGATACAATGGAAAATACAAACATTACACAAAGATTTTTTCCCTTGAAACCCAAA
This sequence comes from Picea engelmannii, assembly GCA_009831015.1. NCBI lineage: Eukaryota > Viridiplantae > Streptophyta > Pinopsida > Pinales > Pinaceae > Picea > Picea engelmannii. Next base: position 5,231 of record ML878396.1, read on the forward strand.
CCGGGAAAACTAGCATATTCTATATTCATTCATTGTGTTACAATGTTTACAATACAAAATACATATAGCAGCCAGTGGCATCCAAAACCCTAACCCAATGACCTGGATTAGTCAAAAAAACCCTAATTCCTTAACTGGAAATAGAAAACCATCGGCAAATAAACCATGTGCCGAAAAACCACCTAAATATAATGTGGTCGCAAAAATGCGGTCCCAACGAAAAAAAAAATTGGGGAAACTGCCCCCGAACCCCCACACGGGGGGCTCCACCCCCTTGCACCCCCTGAGGTGGGGCCTAGCGGCCCCCCCTCTAAACTCCCTGCACTCCCAACATAGATGCTCAGACACTACTACTTGTGCGAATAATATAACACATACCCAACACTACAAGCTTATCAGAAATAGAAACATTTCCGCAAAATAGAAAGGACGGGACAAAGGCAACAGATGGACGCAGTTTTTAGACCTAGAGAATAAAATAATTTCCTGCCTCTACACCCTGGCGGATGATTCCCCCTTATGACAGCTCCAGATACGTTTTCTAGACCCCTTTGCATTGCAATTTTCGAAATAGCTATGGCACAATATGCAGGACGTGGCAGTCGGCATATGAAGATGCATGGTTTCTAGGAACAGAAAATAAGAACACACAGAAAGATGTTCTGCAATAGAATTTCGAGGCAGAGATTCCATCCATTGAAAAAGCTTGTCTGGAAGGTTCAAAACACCAAGTAGAAAAAAAGGAATACAAATGAAACTATGGCACAAAAACTTACCCGTCAATGAGGGATGACAAGAGCTTAGCCACAAAACTTGCAAACCGCAACAACGGGCCAAAAAACTTGCAAAGTTCAAGAACAACAAAACCAATGAACAAGCAAATGCAACTGCAGGACCTCAACTTTGCAAAGTTGAATGAAGCAAGAACAAGAAGCATGGAAAAAACCAACGAACAAGCATCAACCACTGAACCAGTGATGTCGGTGGGGAACAATTTTGCACAATTTCACTGTAAACAACACGACCATCAAAAAATATGGAACAAAACTGTACAATAAACATTTAAGGTTGCGATACCTGTTAGGTAAACACCTAAGATAGTAAGAACCATCGAAGAGCGTCATCCTGTGAAAATATTTGAGAAAGCCTGCAATGTGGCAGGCTTGTTTACGTACGCAACAATGACAAAGACTCTCGAAGCACGCAAGAATAAAGAAAAAATCACACATAGTAATATGCTAGAGAATGTATTCGAAGGAAAAAGTTTGGATATGTTAGCATATCAAACATTGGGATAAATTTAGCTAGCATAAAATACTAAGACAAACATTCGAACTAATTCTATGATTAATCCACCTTCAAGAAATACATAGGAAAAATATATGATTCAAAAAGATTGTATATGATCAAAAAATTTGGATATGCTACCATATAAAACATTGAGAATAGAGAAGTTGGCAATAAGACCTCCAATCTGTTATCCAATCAGATCATTACATATATGGTACTTTTTATTATATAAAATTCAATGTTTTTAGTTCCCTAGATCCAACAATAGATATTATGCAAATATTTGTGGTCAATGGACAAACTAATATGAATTCAACGAATTATTGATCGTTATAGTCCCTCTATGCCTACAGAAGGGACTAATAAGGGCACAATAGAGTGGAATTATTGGTGTGTAGCCTGGAAAAGGAAAATGGCCAACTAATAATCCAACACTATCAAAGTTAAAAGGATTTTGTGAAGAAATCACATTAATTATTAAACAAACAATTTAGGTACATATTTGTCTATTTTCGTTACAAACCCATATTTCTTACTTATATGGACTTTCAACTAAATAGATACATGCAGAAGGTCAAAGTCATGACATATATTTTGATTACTCTTAAGAAATGTTTCATAAGAAGAAATAATATTTCCTTGGCATGTTCCATTTGCATTTTTATCTTTCTAACTCTAATGACGTTGTATCCAAAAATGTAATATTCCAGATATAAAAAGTATACGGAACATAAATAAAATGCTAGAAATGGCAGATAAACAACAATATAACCAAAACAATCACCACAATAACACTGAAATGATATCAAAATAACACCAGAAAGAACACTTTGATTCTAAGAGAAATGTTCACGAGCCTCTTCGAGGGGGAAACCTTCAATCGAGCAGAGCTCTATTACAATAATATCCAAGCTAGGGTTCTCATACCCTCGAATCATATTTATACTAAATATTTCTATCAAAAGAAGAATCTAGAGGAAGATTCATCTAGAAGCGGAAGCTTCTATTAGGTCTTCTTACATTCGACTTATTCTACTTTATTGAAAGGCCTTATTAATATTGACCTTTATTAAATCCAAATATATTTTTCTACCTATGTGTGGGTTAGGTCCCTAACATGTCCTCCCCCTTAAAAACAACCTTGTCCTCAAGGCTTGAGATGAGGAAATTGTTGTAGAATGGTAGCTGGTTCCCAAGTGGCATCTTCTAGAGTTGAATCTTTCCACTGGAATAACACTTCCTTGATGGTTCTTTGACGTAGGCGATGCTCATGTTGGTCCAAAACTACTCGTGGTTGTAGCCAAATGGATCCTTCTTCGTCTAACTCTGGAAGGGTGGTTTGAATTTGGCACTTAGTTCCAATCACCTTCTTTAATCATGAAACATGAAAAACAAGATGTAGCTTAGAATGACTGGGCAAAGCTAACTGATAGGCCACCTGTCCCACACGCTTGAGAACGGTATAAGGACCATAAAATTTGGGCACTAGCTTCTGACAATGCTCGACCTTGAGTTAATTTTTCTTGTAAGGTTGTATTCAAAGAAACACTTGATCCCCTTCTGCAAATTGACGTTCAGAGCGACTTTGATCTACTTGTTGCTTCATGTGATTATATGCCCTGACCAAATTCTCTTTGAGGGTATGGAGAATATCCTCTCGAAATATAAGAGTTTGGTCAACCGCCTAGACCTTTGAGACACCAGGTAAGTATGAGATAACTGAAGGTGGATTTTTTCCATATACTTCTTCAAAAGGAGTAATGTGTGTAGTTATATGGTATGAAGTGGTGTACCACCATTCAGCTAGGGGTAACCATTGAGCCCGTTGATTTTTCTTTTCCAAGGCAAAACACCTCAAATATGTTTCCAAACACTTGTTGACAACTTCAGTTTGACCATTAGTCTGGAGATGATAAGTTGTCCTGAGATGCAATTGGGTTCCTTATATCTTGAATAGTTCTTGCCAAAAATTTCTAGTTAAAGTTGGGTCGCGATGAGAAACAATAAAATGCAGCATGCCATGAAGCTTGAATACCTCATCCATGAAGAGTTGAGCCACCATGGATGTTGTAAATGGGTGTTGAAGAGCATAGAAATGATCATACTTGGAAAGGCGATCAACAACTACCATGATGAATGATTTATTTCCCGATTTCGGTTAGCCTGTAATAAAATCCATAGAGATATCCCTCCAAATAGCAGGTGGAATCGGAAGTGGTTGTAGTGTGATAGGAGATTTGATTGTTTCTCCCTTGTTGCATTGACACACATCAGATTCAGATACAAAATTATGAATGTCTTGTTTCATACCATTCCAGAAAAAGGAACGTTTGACCCTGTCATAGGTTTTCGTAAACCCGAAGTGCCCAGCTGTGGGTGTAGCATGAAGCTCAGAAAGTACCATGGATTTAAGTTTTGATTGTTTACGTAAATACAAATAGAATTTGTATCGAAGCTCATCATAGAGCCAAGAGTACCCTGGGAGAGGTGGAGCATTGGACTGCAATTGTTGGATCAGATGCAAACTTTTGGGATCGTGGAGCCATTCCTGGTGAATGTCTTGGAGCCAATCTGGTAAAATGAAGGAAAGAGAAAAAAGGGATCCTTCGTATTCATATTTTTGGGAAAGTGCATCTGCAACCAAATTGTCTTTTATTTTCTTGTAAATGATCTCATAATCATATCCAAAGAGCTTAGTCACCCATTTTTGTTTCTTTGGGGAGGAAATGAATTGTTCCAGAAAATACTTGAAGATTTGATGGTCTATCTTAATTTGGAAGAGTTTCCCCAATAGATAAGGGTGCCACAGATCAATGGCATGCAGAATAGCCAACATTTCCTTTTCATATATTGATTTTCCCAGATTTCGTTCAAACAGTTGCTTGTTGGTAAAGGCCAAAGGCTAACCCTCTTTCATAAGGACAACACCAATTCCTTTCCCTGAAGCATCACATTCCAGGAAAAAGGTCTTTGTGAAATTAGGAAGGGCTAGGAATAGAGTGGTGCACATGGCCATATTCAAGTTTTGAAAATCTTGAGCAGTTGTTGGAGTCCAGGTGAAAGAGTTATTTTTTAGGAGTGCAGTGAGAGGTGCTGCAATCTTTCCATAATTCTTAACAAATTTGCGATAATAACCTATTAAGCCCAGAAATCCACGCAAGATTTTGAGAGTCTTTGGGTGAGGCCAGTCTTGCATGGCTTCAATATTTTTAGGATCCACCCTGATGCCATCCTTTCCAACCAGATGACCCAAGTACTAGACTTCTAAGGTGCCAAAAGCACATTTAGACTGTTTCAGGAAAAGTTGGTGCTGAGAGAGTAGATGGAGAACTCGATCCACATGAGCAAGATGGTATGTCCAGGTTTTTCTATACATGAGTATATAATCAAAGAAAACTAAGACAAAATGATGGAGAAAAGGACGAAAGAAATGATTCATGAGGCTTTGGAAGGTGGAGGGGGCATTACACAAGCCAAAGGGCATGGCCAAAAACTCATAGTGGCCCTCATTCATTCTAAAGGATGTCTTAAGAATAACTGCCTCTTTCATACGTATCTGGTGGTATCCAGAACGAAGATCAAGTTTAGTAAAGAATTAGGTGCCACTCAATTCATCCAAGAGGTCATCAATGATAGGAATGGGAAATTTGTCCTTAATGGTAAGTTTTTTGAGGGCATAGAAGTCAGGACAGATTCTCCAAGAACTTTCTTTCTTTAGTACCATGACCACAGGAGAAGAGTAGGGGCTCATACTAGAGCGGATAACGCCTGCGTTAAGGAGTTCCTAAACCATTTTATAAATTTCATTTTTTGGGGAAAAGGGGTGACGATACGGACGGTTATTGGAAGGAAGTCTTCCTGGTACAAGGGGAATGGAATGATAATGAACACCATGGGAAGGAGGGATTCCCTGGGGAGTGGAAAATACTACTTGATGTTTAGAAAGATTGGATTGGAGGTCTTGCGGCATCAAGGGTATCTTTGTTTCTTGTATGGCATGGAGTTGGGCAATAACGCCAGAATGACCTTTTTTGAGCAGCTTTTCCATGTGATGGGAACTAATGACCTCAGGTGAACCGACGGTGATGCCTTGGAACTTATATTGTTGGCCCTCCTGGTCAAATTGCATGGTTAATTCCTTAAAATCCATGAGAATGGGACCCAGAGTCCTTAGTCAGTCTGCACCCAACACAATGTCACAGCTATCCATGTCGATAGCAAACATATGAGATTTCAGGTGGTAGTCACCAATTTGGAGACGCACATTTTCACAACGCCCTCCACATTTCATGGAGCCACCATTGGTAATCATGATTTGGAAATGATTGATTGCATCGATATAGTAATGAGTTTCTTGGGCAATGCGGCGATGAATAAAATTATGGGTGCTTCCACTATCAACCAGAATGATGACCTTCCTATGCTTGATGTAACCGATTATCTTGAGGGTTTGGGGAGAAGAGAAGCCAGTGAGAGAATTTAGGGAAATGACCAGTTCTACTTTGGGAGGGTCTGAGGGAGGGGTTATGTGAGTGGTTTTAGGTGACTCAAACACAAGGGGAATTTCAACATCCTCTTCCTAAATATCCTCCAAGATGGCCATAAAAATATTTTGTTCCTTACACTTGTGGCCCGTAAAATACTTGTCATCAAAATTATAACAAAGGCCTTTGAGTTGGCATTCAACCATTTTGGCCCTGGTCAATTTTTTGATCTTTAGTGGAGCAGAGGGAGTAGTTGGATTTACTAGTTTAGTGCAAGGGATAAAGGCGGATTTCTGATTTTGAGAAGATACAACCTGATGTGCTTCTTTATCTCTTTTAATAGCCTCCACCCAACTCTGAGGCCGATAAATGAGGACATGGGCCCAAATCTCATCCTTGAGGCCACTGATAAAACATTCTTGGGAAAAAGCATCAAACATGCCCTCTATACGAAAAGTCAGGTGCTCAAAAGTAGCTATAAAGTCTTCCACTATTCTGGATTGTTTCAACTTTGTCAAATGGTCTAAATCGTTGGTGTCAGTGTCAAAGTGTTCATAAATCTCTTCCACAAAGTGTGTCCAAGCAATATATCCTTGACGGGAAGTTTTTCTCCATTGCCAACACTGCCAATGTTATTGATCTAGATGGATAAGACCATACTGGAGTTTTTCCAAGTCATCTGTAATGTCATATAAAGAGAAATAGTGTTCCATTTGGGTTACCCAACTAGTGGGATCCGAGCAATCAAATTTGGTCAGATCCACCCAGGGAAGGCGTAGGTCACATTGAAAGTGATGGTGTTGAAAATTATGGGAATGAGAGGAAGTTTCAACTTTAGTATGTGGAGGTGGGTCAGATAAAAGGCTATCTGCAACGATATGCAGCTTAGTGCAGATCATCAAAACAACATATCCAAGATGGGTAGTCATGTCTTGTTTGAGTTCCTCGATTGAGGATTGCATGGTTGTATTGATGGTGACAACGTTGGCACTGAGTTGTTTCACTTCTTGTTGTGTCTCTATGAAATTAGATTGCAAGGTATTGAAGTGAGCTTCCAATTCTTGGCTACAGGTATGGGCCATCATGACGAGGGAACCAAAATGAGGTGGGGCGGGGGGGGGAATTTTTTTTT
>WSFP011473269.1:0-17378 GCA_009831015.1 Picea engelmannii
AAAAAAATATGAAACTGGGTGCGAACAACAAAAACATTGGCTGCTACAGGTGTTCTGGTAGCGCCTTTATTTCCCTGTGTATACGATTATAGGAACTTCTTGTAGCGACCTTCCAAAAACTAGTCCCACATGTTTTAAAAAAAATTATTTGCCCGGGTTATAGCTGGATTAGCCAAAAAGGAGTATGATACCTTAGACATAGGAAACAAATAATATTTTTCCATCCTTCATTACTTTTAATCTCAAAATCCGGATTTATCCTAGAAGTGATTTGTTTAAATTGATAGCTTTCTATGCAGGATTGAGGAAGTTGCTTCTGCCAACAATTATAAGCTATTCTTTCTGGTCCTATTAGATTGAGATTGGGTTTGCATACATTTAGTCTCATTCCCTTCATATCCAATCTCAGGGTTTGGGATTTTAATATCCTTTTTACCCTGTTTCCTGGTAAGAACTCTGTTTTTCCCAATGATTATCTTTTTATTTATGATCAAACCACCTTGCTTGGATTTATCCTTCTCAGGATTAGTGACAGGTTTTTTCTTTCTTATATATGTCTTTCTAATAGGTTTTATAGGATATTCATCGATGATGATAACCTTCTCTATGATGACAGGTTTATTCATTGCCTTAGACTTCAACCTGAACTTATTTTGAGGCCTTGTGCTTAGTTTCCTTACTAAATTTCTATACCTAGAGGTATTATCTTTAGAGGAACTCGAGGCATGAGGATTGACTTCTGAGATAGGCTCTTCAAGGTGTACAATATCTTCAAACTCTATTGTTTTTTTTACAGGTTGTTGGTCCTCCATTGAAACCACTGGTTATTCTAACCTATTATGCCTTTTTGAGTAAGTTTTCTATGCAAAATGGAAAGGGTGCTTACCTCCACCTAATATGTAAGAAGACCCCATATATTTTTGTTGACTGGCTGATGTAGATTTTACAGGCTCGTCTTGAGTCTTGAAGCATGTTTCTCGTTTACCCTTCTTTGCAGTGGTGGATTGACCGACATTACATGGAGTTTCTTGATCAGGCTTAACAATATTTCCATGTGATTGAGAAGCAAAATAATTATTTTCCTTCTCAAACCTCGACTAAATCAAGAAATGATCCCAAGTTTTATGCAAATTCCCTAAGTTGGCCTTAAAAAGAAATTTCATCAATCCCTGATGAAATTTTTTATGAGGAGGGGTCTTGGGGTTTTCTTGAACTCTCATAGCCATGTTTTTGAGATCGTGTAATAAATAATAAGGTAAATTAACCTCTTAATCCCTGATAGATGAAGAAAAAATCGAAGGTGGAATAGGAATACAATATAATAACGCCCCTCACATGTGATGAATCTCTTAAGAATGAGCAAGCCTTCCATCCACTCATCAATAATCTAATCCCCGAGGATTTCATTGGCCCAATTAGGGTCTTTGTGTTCAAGATTTAAAAACTGATTGACGTCTCCTCCTGTAATCAATTTATTTTTAAACCACCTTTCGCTATCAGTGGGGAGGTTTCAAGCAACAACTATAGATTCTTTAGTAACCTGCATAACCAGGTTTATGATTCGAGCCCACTGTCCATTGAAACTCTCATCAAATTACCTAGTTGTAGAGTAATGGTGACCATCCATCTTGGTATAGAAAAGGTACCACCCTGCCCGATCGAAAATGATTTGAGTATCTTCATAAGCCTACATGACTTCAGGTCCTTCTGGCTCTTTCCAATTCACATGTCCTCCTTTACCCATCTACATAGTCATGACCCAAAGGATAGAGTCTTGGCTAGAGAGAAGATGTTTTTCTATTGTGTAATGTGAATAAAGGAGATTTTATAGCTCTGTAGGAGCCAATTCAAATAAACTCACTTTTGTAGCTAAATAAAAAGGCACCATTTTTTGAAAACACATTTAATAAGACAATTGATTTATGTAACCGTTTGGACGACTAACAGGTACATATGATGATACACCCCATTTCACATGCTATGGATAGCGACGAGTACTTTGATAATTGATTTTTTATACTCATGAGCTTGTAGTACGATCCACATCTTCCACGACTCACCAAAGTGCTTAAAATGATCATGACTAGGGACATGTGGGAGTTCTTAAAGCGCCCAACCTGATTCGTATTTTTCACTCTTGAGTGGATTAGACTTTGAATCTGCAACTCACGAAGTTAAATAATCATGATGCATAAGTATTGACATGAATTAATGACTCAAATGAAAAGATTTGAATCCCTTTGATGTCATCAAGTAATCATTTAAACATGTGTCTAATTCCCTATGTCCCATTCTAACAACATTAAGTCCATCTCATTTATTCACTCTAGCGTTCTTTAAAACCCCTTAAGGTGATATATTAAACCTTTAACAAAATTCTAAAATTTTTATAACCTATACAAAATTTTAAATACCAAGTAGGAATGAATGAGGAATAAAACAAGGTAGAACATAGTAGGTGTTAACAATGGCTCCATGGGGGATGGAGTTTTCCCTGTGAAACTCTAAGAACTTTGAGTAGACCTGTGCCTTCTAATCCTTTTAGATTCATACCATGCTTATTTGCAAACTGTTTTGTTCTAGTTCTTGAACTCTGGACAAACTTTATTCAAAAATATATCAAACTGCAGAAGTAAAGATCATTTTTGAAAACTAAAAAAACAAAGAAATAAATATTGCTCCATTGGTATATGGAGTATTTAACTTCTAACTACCACACCACACCAATATATACAATGATATTCAGGCCACTAATGACCTTAGTAAAATAATTTCTTTAGAAAACACCCATTTACTGGGCCACCAAAAACCTCTTCACCTTCCATATTCTTCAATAGGAAAGTGTTTTTATCCAAAAAAATTTCAACCCTGAATGGAACTTTCCATAGGCTATCAAACTTCCCATGATGATATTCCCTTCAAGCATCCCATTTCAAAACCAAATCACCAGGTACTAACTACTCTATTTTTAACTTTCTGTCAAAATTCTCCTTAATCATCTATTGATGTTGATGTTCCTTCTCCAGAAGTTTCTCCCTCGGTTTATGTAATTCCACAATCTGAAAAATCCTTCTGATAGCATCATTTGGTTCAGCCTCAATTTATTGTAGATACTTCACAATAGGAAAATCAATTTTATGGGAAAACAAATTCCATTCCAAATACTAATTGAAATGTTGAAGTTCCAATTGCGCTTTTGGTACTTACTCGGTTAGCCCACAAGGCATATTTTAACTTTGCATCCCAAGCCCTCTTGTTTTCCTCCAAAAGTTTCTTAATAATCCTGACCATACTTTTATTGGAAGATTCTGCCAGACCATTACCATGTGGATAATAAGAAGTGGAATTTCTAATCTTGATACCATAGTTTTCACAAAATTTAATTAGGTTAGCAGACTTAAAGGCTGCAACACTATCTGTGATGATCGTATCAGGACAACCAAACATGGATAAAATATTTTCTTCCAGAAAATCTATGATACATTTATCAAATTCCCTCCTTGTAGGTATGGCTTCTATCAGAATCCATATATGTTGGTCACTGGATGGAGGATGGATTTCACCAATGAAATCTACTTCCCACTGCTGAAAAGGTGCAGCCACTTTTACAATATTGATAGGTAAGGACTTGAGATTTTTCTTTCCTTCAAAACTTTGACATTTTTCACATTTTCTTACTTTGACATTGACATCAACAAATAAACTAGGCCAATAATACCCAGCACTAAGTATTTTGTATGTAGTTCTCTTCCATAAGTGATGTCCTCCACACACTCCATGAGATTGGGTCATGACATTTTCAACTTATTCTTTATCAAGGCATCTCAATAAGAATCCAATAGGGTCCCTCCAAAAATAAATCTTATTATTGACACAATACTTGACAGAGTTGAGTTTTGAGGATCTTACTTTGGATTTATCCATTCCTGGAGGAGATCAAAAATTCTATAGAAAATAGAGGATATATTTATACCATTCAAATTCAACAATATTTTCATCTGCATGCGGGTTGTTGTCTTGAGGATGTGAGTTTCCTAAATTTCTACAGATGTAATCAACTCCCAAAAATTTGCAATTAGAGTTAGCTAATATCTTAGCTAACCCCTGACCTTTTACTAACTTAGTAGGCTTGATGTCCAAATCATACTCAAGAAACTTAGCTATCCATTTGATCCTCTTTCCATCAATGCATGGCTGAGTCAATATATCTTTAATAGCATTGGATGGTACATAGGAAATAACTTTGGAGTCTAATACATAAATTCTAAAATATTTCAATGCTTTAACCAAGGCAAATCCCTGTTTCTCCATGATGTCGTATTTTAAATCAAGAAAAACCATCAATCATAGACAACCTGCTATATCCTACTACCCTATGAAATATGTGTTTCATTTTGGGAAGTGGATAGTGTTCATTCAGAGAGCATCTGTTTAGATTCCTGAAATCGACACAAAGTATGATTTCACCATTATTTTTCCTCACTGGTACAAGATTTTCCACCCAATCAGAGTACCTTAAAGGTACAATGATCTTAGCATCTAGAATCTTTTTGAATTCTTTCTCCATGATAGGTAACAAAAGAGGATTAATATGTATTATTTTCTTCTTGAATGGCTTCAAATTTTCTTTCAAAGGTATCTTGTGTTGCAAAATAGTTTCATCAAAATTCCTAAGATATTCATAATTCCATGCAAAAATATCAGTAAACTCCTTCAACAATTTCTCATATTTATCTCTGTACTTCCCTGACATAAATTTTGATAGTTTTACATGTTTAGGATTTGCAAAAATCCCAAGATTGTAATAAATTACATATACTTCATTTTCTAGATCAAGGGGCTTCACAGGGTCATCATTCTGATCAAAGATCCTTTCAAGAGGCATTAGACCTTCTGGGATATGATTTGTTGGTAATTGCAAAATATTATGTCCAACAATCATGTTGTGAAATTTCAAATTCTGTTTTTTCTCCTCCACATATTCATATTGATCAATATGAATGGAAGAGAAATCATCAATAGCTTCAATGAATCTCTTGATTTTAAAATCTTCTTCAAACACTCTCAAATAATTAACATTGTCTGGGATAAAAGGCCTGTATATGACCTCTATTTCATATTTCAGTTTTGGGGGTAAAAGAGGTTTAAAGGTTCTTGCTGCTACAACCAGTGAGTCATCCTAATCATTCTAATTTCTAGGTATATGTACAATATTAAAAGACAAAAAAAAGGCTTCAACAATGTCTCATACCTCATTTATGTAGTCTTTGAATCAAATATTCTTTGTCTGATACACATTTTTAACCTGTTGTACAATGAGTTGTGAATCTCCATGAACCTTTAAATGTTGAATTTTCAGTTCTTTGGCTTACATGAGAGCTAACAATAGTGCTTCATACTCTTCAATGTTATTTATAGTCTCAAATTCTATCTTGTAAGATAGTGTAATGATTTAATTTGCAGAAGAAATCAACATTGTACCTGCTCCTGTACCTTCTCTAGATGAGGCTCCATCAAAGTACAATTTCCATAGAAGATTTTGATTTTCAGCAGACTGTGGGACAACAACTGATTTTTTCAAAGGAAAAGACTGTTGGACAACATTATCAATATAAAATATAGAATATTCCAAGTCCACATCAACTGCATAAATGGGATGATTTATAGAATGATCATTGTCACTGATAATATATGCCAACTGATCTTCATGATAAACTCTCCTAAATTCTCCTCCAAAAATAGGTATAGTGGCATAAGAAAGATCCATTTGAAGAGACCCCCCAAGATTCTTACACCAAGATCTGGACAAAAGCATACCAAACCTAGGAGGGATATCAACTACAACTATATCTGTGACTAAACTTTTGGTTGGGATTTGAGATAATGAAACAGAAAGGTATTTGATAATCCCCAAGAATTTGACTTTTTTGGAATCAAACAAAAAGATATCATGGTGCTTTTGTTATTTCTAACCCCAGTTCTTCCATGACAAACTTTGGCATAATATTATGAGAGGCTCCATAATCTAACATGAAGTTATGAAGGATTTTGTCATGAACATTAAATGAGACATAAAAAGGAGGAGTGGAATCATCCATTTCTTCTACAATAGGCCCTAAAACAATAATAGGCTTTTCATCCTGGAGATTAATCACATCAATAGAAGGGTCTGTGGCAGAAGAAGGTTGCAACCATTTCAAAATATGATTTCTATAAGAAATAGTTTTAACCAAATCATTCAGAGGAATAAGGATTTTGATATTACTTATCTCATTTTCCAAACTAAAAGGAGAGGCTAACCTATCTGATTTCGGGGTTGATAATATCATAACAAGTTGTACTTGTCTTTTTTCAGGATTCTTGTTGTCTGTCTGTACTGTTGGGACAATAGGATTATCTTTTTGAGGAGAAAAGTTTTCTTTCTGAAAAACATATTTTGATCTAAGATTGTACCCTTGTTGTTCAATATTACAAAGAATATTCTTTGGACTTCCCCCATATTTCAAAATCAATGAATCTTCATATTCATTCTGTGTTAGGTGATTGAGGGCAATATCATCTCTTAACAAATGAATATCCATATCTTCATCAACATCTTCAACTTCTTGATTTTCTTCAATGTAATTATTCTACAGAGGTGTCTAAATTTTCTAATCATCATTATTCTTCTTATCCCTTTGCAAGATTTGAGGGTTATAAGGTATTCTATATTGATTAGGATTCTAATTTCCTTCTTGAGGAGCATTCCATTTCTGTTTTTCCAATATGATTTTAGACAGTTCAGATGATATTTCCTCCATATTTCTTTCCACATCCTCCAAGCAAATCTTCTGACTTTTTGTATTATATGTAGAAGACTTATATTCTTCTTTAATATTTCCCTTATCCGATCTCTTCTTCAACTATTCTGATGCTAGAATGTTGGATTCAATTTCAAGAGTTGAATATTTCATATCAACCAGAGTGGATGATATTATTTCCCTAAGAAGCAAATGAAAATCAATATCAAAGGCATTATCATAAGTGACCTTTTCTAACCTTTCAACTCTTCTGATATCATTTGGTATTTTCTGATACATCTGATTGAATCTCTCAGACAATTTAGAGACAGATTGACCGTTCTTTATTTGAAGATTACTGAATTCTGTCATGTAATACAGATCATCTTTCTTATCTCCCCACTTTCTCAATAAGGTGGCATCAAGGTCTGTGATGGTGGTAATAGAGTTATCTCTAAGTTTCATGAACCACTTCCTCACTTCTCCATCTAAACTTTGGACAAAATGCCTCATCCACACATCATCATAATCCACTTGGAAATTGTCAGCACATGAATACAAAGAAGTTAAATTCTCCTCTGCAGTTGTTTCCCCTTCATTGTCAAAACTTGGAAGGTACTTCATGTAATCAATTATTGGGAGAGGATGAAGATTATTTGGCAATACCAAAGGTGCATATCTGACAACCCTGATAACATCCATTGGATTGGGAGGTGTTGCACCAACCATTATTTGAACACCTAAAGGTTGATTTGTATGTGAGGAATATGGTGATTATGGTGATGAGAGCTTAGTAATATTCATCAGTTGAATCTTAGGAGAGGATTGGAGAATTTCTTCAACAATTTTTTAAGCAGTAAGGATATTAACTTAGAGGATAATATTGGGTTTCTCTTCTTGAATTTATTCAAGGATCAATATCTTTTCCAAGGGAGGGTACTCTGTTTCTTCAGGGAATTCAAAGATTTCTTCATATTTATATCTACTTTCAGGATAAGGTGTGTAAAAATATTTTGGTTCTACAAATTCCTCTTTCCCTGAGGTAGATTCTTCAACAGGAGGTAATAGAAACAATTTTTTCAGATCCTAACTTTTTAAGAGATTTGGATTGTTTTAGTATCTTCTTAGGATATGAAACAGTAGGCACATTGGGAGACTCTAGATGGGATCTAGTCCCCTTTATATTTGGAGCTTGAGTGTCTAATTTGGAGTCACCAGGTGAAAATATATGTAGTCAATTGTGCCTAGTTATAGTTTCACCATCTACAACTAGATCTATACCATGTCGTTCTACCTAGGGAAAATCTCATTGTTTCATCCCTTACAAAAATGCCAAAAGATGTTAGCGCTAGAAGTTGTTCCTAGACTACGTTAGGAACAAGCCTAGAACATCTTATTTCAAAATTTAAAAGAAAATAATTTAAAAAAAGGTGAGAGGATCACACTCTTGATTTTAAAAGGGACTTAATGGATAAACTGTCAAGATATCTTCTCTATGTGCAACAGATCAGGTAAAAAAACCTTAGTTGAGTAAAGTGAGAGTAGGGTATATGTTGAAGAAGAATAAATGAAACAAAACTCATAAACATAATCGAGAAATATTTTCTTTGATATAATTAACCAGTAGACTAATAAATATTAAACCCATAAATCCTTCCTGAACCAGATTTAAAAGATCTTAAACACACATGTGGTGAATATTGCACTACAAAAATAGAGAAATCCTTTCATCACATACATACAACTATATAATCATATAATAGTAATAGTGTGTTCAATATGAGGAATTATAAATGAGAAACAAAAGAGAATTATACACACCAACTAATGACTTCAATAACCGTTGAAACCATTACACAACTAAGGTCGATCCAAATAGTTGTATATGATAAAGTCTTTTAGGAAAATAGGGATCCAACCCTTTCTTCTTCTACATCATTCAATATATAATGTTTCAAATAGGTTACATGTACTTAGGGTCAATCCTGAGAATCATGGACACCTCAAGACAAATCTCTACAAAAACTCAGGACAAATTTCAGTTTCTAATTGTTGATATACCAAATCTTAACAATTTACAAAAAATCTCCTAAAATCAGGGCATCAACCTTGCATAACATCTCTTTGATTTTTTTTTTTTTTACATTTGAATGATGACACTACTGCTTCATATATATCTTTCCCAGATATATCCAATCTTCAATGCTCAACTTGAAACCAAACTTTGAAAACTTAGCACAGGTGGCTAATCTGGATCAATCTTCGTATCCCATTATAGATTTTAGCTCCACAAAACATTGTCTAGATTCATAACATGATCCATTATATTCTTACATAATTTATATTCTTCCCCTGTTACAAAATATGAAACTGAGTGCAGACAACAACAAAATCAGTTGCTATAGGTGTTCCAGTAGTGCCTTTATTTCCCCGTGTATACGATTGCAGAAAATTTCTATAGCGACCTTCCAAAAACTATTACTTCTTGTTTTAAACTCTTTTCTTTGCCTGGGTTACAGCTGGACATAAAAAAAAAGGAGGATGATATCTTAGACATAGGGAACAAAAATATTTTTCCATCCTCCATTACTTTTAATCTCAAAAACTAGATCTATCCTGGAAGTTATATGTTTAAATTGATAGCTTTCTATGCAGGATTGAGGAAGTTTATTCTACCAACAATTCTAAGCTATTATTTCTGGTCTGCTTAGATTGATATTGGGTTTACATACGTTTAGTCTCATTCCCTTCAGATCCAATATTAGGGTTTGGGATTTTTATATCCCTTTTACCCTGTTTCCTGGTAAGAACTTTGTTTTTCACAATGATTGTCTTTTTATTTATGATCAAACCGCCCTTCTTGGATTTATCCTTCTCAATATTAGTGACAAGAGTTTTCTTTCTTATAGATGTCTTTCCAATAGGTTTGACATGTTCTTCATCAATGATGATAACCTTCTCTATGATGGCATGTTTATTCACTGCCTTAGACTTCAACCTAAACTTATTTTGAGGCCTTGTGCTTCATTTCCTTACTAAAATTCTATACCTAGAGGTATCATATTCATAAGAACTTGAGGCATGAGGATTGACCTCTGGGATAGGCTCTTCAAGGTGTAAAGGATCTTCAAACTCTATTGTTGTTTTTACAGGTTGTTGGTCCTCTACTGAAACACTAGGTTCTACTAACCTCTTATCCCTTTTTGAGTAAGTTTTATGTGAAAAAGGGAAAGGGTTCTTACCTCCACCTAATATGTGAGAAGACCCCACATATGTTTACTGACTAGATGATGTAGCTTTTATAGGCTCGTCTGGAGTCTTGAATCATGCTTCTCGTTTACCCTTCTTTGCAGTGGTGGATTGAATGACATTACATGGAGTTTCTTGATCATTCTTAACAATATTTCCATGTGGCTGAGAAGAAGGAGAATTATTTTCCTTCTCAAACCCCGATTGGATCAAGAACTGATCCCAAGTTTTCTGCAACTTCCCTAGTTCGGCCTTAATAAGAAATTTAATCAACCCCTGATGAAAAATTATATGAGGAGGGGTCTTGGGGTTTTCTTGAACTCTCATATCCATATTGTTGAGATCCCATAAGAAATAATAAGGTAAATTCATCCTCTTAATCCCTTCTAGATGAATCATAAATCGAAGGTGGAATATGAATACAATAGAACAACGCCCCTCACATGTGATGAAACTCTTAAGCATGAGAAAGGCTTCCATCCACTCATCAAAAATACAATACCTGGGGATTCCCTTGGCCCATTAGGGTCTCTGTGTTCAGGCTTTAAAAATGGATTGACGTATCCTCTTGTAATCAATTTATTTTTAAACCACCTTTCTCTATCAGTGGGGAGGTTGCAAGCAACATCTATAGATTCTTCGGTAATCCGCATAACCAATTTTTTGATTCGATCCCACTCTCCATTGAAACTCTCAGCAAATTCCCTGGTTGTAGAATAATGGTGACCATCCAACTTGGTAGAGAAAAGGTACCACCCTACCCAATCAAAAATGATTTGAGTATCTTCATAAGCCTCCATGAATTCAGGTCCTTCATGCTCTTTCCAATTCACATGTCCTCCTTTACCCATATAAACAGTCATGACCTGAAGGATATATTATTGGCTATAGAGAAAATATTTGTCTACTGTGTAATGAGAATAAAGTAGATTTCCTAGCTCTACAAGAGCCAATTCAAATAAACTCATTTTTTTAGTTAATGAACAAGGTGCCATTTTTTGAAAACACATTTAATAAGGCAATTGATCTGTGTAACCTTCTAGACAACTGACATGTACAAATGACGATACACCCCATTTCCCATGCTATGGATGACGATGAGTACTTTGCTAACTGATTTTTCATACTCATGAGCTTGTAGTATGATCCACATCTTCCATGACTCACCAAAGTTCTTAAAATGATCATGACTAGGAACATGTGGAAATTCCTATAGCGCCCAACCCAATTTGTCTTTTTCACTCTTTAGTTGATTATACTTTGAATATGGAACTTATGAAGTTAAATAATCATGATGCATAAGTATTGACATGACTTAATGTCTCAAATGAAAATATTTGAATCCATTTGATGTCATCAAGTAATCATTTAAACATCTGTCTAATTCCCTCTGTCAACTTCTCACAACATTAAGTCCATCTCATTTATTCACTCTAGCATTCTGTAAAACCCCTTAATGTGAGATATTAAACCTTTAACCAAATTCTAAAGATCTTATAATTTATACAAAATTTTAAATACCAATTAGGAATGAATGAGGAATAAAACAAGGTAGAACAAAGTAGGTGTCAACAAAAGAATTTAAACTAGTCAAGGTTCCTATTCTTGTAGGTGTAAATTTATATGCGGTTCAATGTTCCAAGACATGGGAAGAGGAAGAGGAATTTCTTGTTTTTTTTATGTGAGTGTCATTAGTATTTTGATGTATGCAACAATATTTATTAGACTAGACATTGCACATGTAGTGGGAGTTTTGAGAAGGTATATGCCAAAACCAAGGAAGGAGCATTGGACGACAATATAGAGGATTTCTAGGTATTTGCGTGGTACTACTAGTTTTGGATTGTACTACCAAGGAATATCAGGATTGGACAGAGTGTTGGATAAACATGGGTTTTTTTATGCATACTAGGATGGAGATCTAGATCGTAGAATATCTACAAGTGGGTATGTGTTTAACCTGTTTGGAGGAGCAATTAGTTGGATGAGCAAAATATAGTTTGTAGTGGCACTCTCAACTAAAAAATTTGAATGAATGGTATCCACTCATGCAAGAAAAGAAGAAATATGGTTACATATATTGTGTTCAGGTATTGGGTTGGTACAAAAATCTGTAAGCAGATATTTTGATAGTCAGAGTGCAATCTTGTTGGCAAAGAACCCAACTTATCATTCAAAGACAAAGCATATTGATGTTCAGTATCACTTTTTGAGAGACATGGTTGAAGACAAGAAGTTCTTGTTGATGAAGTTGGACACCTTGGAGAATGTTTAAAATTCATTAACAAAATCTATGAGCACTTAGAAGTTCTCTTGTTGTAGAGGATCTATGGGCATTTCTACCATGGATTGTTGACTATGTAATCATGTAACCCCTTGTATGCAAAGAAACAAATAAGCGGGAGAATGTTGGGTATGTTGTATATTGTTTGAAATATTGGTCTCATGTACTGTACACTGATATGGGAGCAAGGGGGGAGGGGCTATGGTTTTGGGGGTGGATCCCCTGGAAAAAAAAAATTGGTGTTTTTTTGTGTCCATTTTTTTGGCACATGGTTTTCATCGATGGTTTTCTAATTTCGCTTAAGGAATTAGGGTTGTTGAATAATAAGAGTCAACAAATTATGGTTTGGATGTTGCGAGATACTATATATATTGTATTTTAAACAATGAAGAAAATGAATTAACTATTAGAGGTGCGATTCTAAATAGGTTGGCTAGTTTTCCTGGTTTGGGTTTCTAGGGTAAAATATTTGTGTAATGTGTGTGTGGGATTATATATTTTATGTTTTTATTAAGAATCTGTTTGAATTAATTAATTGTACAAGGTTAATATCTACACAAAAAAGGTTTTCTTGAAATTTTTTGCATTTAGTCACTAGAAACCCTAATTCTTGCTGCTAGTCGATGAAATTCCTACATAAACTAGAGTATTGATAATTTGAGAATTATGTCATTGAAATATTATTTAGGATAGAGTATAACTCTGTAGGATTAAAAAAAAAAAAAAATTCCTCATCGCACCCTTATTTGGGACCTATCTCAACAAAATCCTTATGTCACATTGATGGTCATGGTACCACTCTCCAATTAGAATTTTTGGTGAGCCATCTCACCCCATTACCAAGAAACTATCTCAATATACCTAGAACACAATGTTGATCACCTTGGTACCACTCTCTAGTAACCTTTTTCTTGTGGACCCCCATCCCTATGGCTCCTAGAAACAATGATCTCAACAACTGAGTCTCCACCTTGGGATCTATGTGTGATTAGTTGCAACAAAAAAATAGACTTCACCCACTCCTATACCAAGAACAACTTTTCTTTCATCACTATAAATCTCACCAAACTAGACTCAATCCCAGACCACTTTCCCCAAATCATGAAAATGTACATCCAATTCAGGGGCTATCAATACTAGGACCTGTCATCCCAATAAGAAGGATTTGGATAATCTAATCCCATGTGGCATAAATCTCACCCATTGTTCATGACCATGTGACATAGACATGGAATCAATTCCCTAAAGTGGATCTCAAAAAATTTGATGTTCCAACCCCATAGGTTGGGTAACTTATATGGAACATTATTTTTCCATAATGGAATCACTGGTGGTTGAATGAAACTTTGTGCAGGTTTCTTATATTTAAAATGTTGGACATTATGTCCCATCAATATTGAATTTTTGGAGTTAAACATGAGTTTCCAGAAAGAGGGGCATCACTATGCTTTCTAATGAATCACAACCAATTTTCCAGAGATCATCATCTCACACCATATGTAAAAAGTTATTTAAAAAAGGAATCCAGGCATCGTTTCCCAATTCCATGTCATTTAATCCTTTGAGACCTCTTCTCAACCCATCCATATTGATATGAAATTATCCTTAGTCAAACACCTATTAGTCATTAAAACCCCTCGAGGCCTTCCACCCTCCCTAGGTTCACATGATCATTCTATTCTAATCATACCAAGTATCCTCCTACCCTCTATAGGTGCACATGATCATTCTATTCTAATCATACCAAGTATCCTCCCACCGAGTGTATTCCCTTATCACCACCTATTTTTCCAAAAAAATGAAATAAAAAAGATAGTTGAATATTTGGTAGCTATTGGTGTCATCCTCCTGGTACTATTCCTTATTCTTCACTAGTTTTCATGGTCCTAAAAAAAGTCACTTTTCACATGTTTCTCGACTTTCGATCTCTCAAAAAAATCACAATTAAGGATAAGTTCCCCATTTCGATCATTGACGATATCTTGCATGATCTCAAAGGAGCTCAATTCTTCACCAAACTTGATCTCCATTCTAGTGATCACCAAATTCACATGAAGGATTTTGATATCCCCAAACTAATTTTCACACTCATGAATGCCAATATGAGTTCTTGGAGATAACCTATGTCATTTGCAATGTGACTTTCACCTACCAGAGTCTCATGAACAACATATTTCAATCCTTTCTCTGGCATTTTTTCCTTGTCCTTTTTTTTTATGACATCCTAATATAAATTAAAACTTGGCATTCCCATGTAACCCATGTAAATCAAGTCTTACAACTTCTTTGTAATCATGAAATCTTAATCAAGAGGTTCAAATGTGATTTTGGTGTATCTAAAGTAGAATATTTGGGTCATATTGTTAGTAATGATGGTGTATGAGTGGAGCTGATGAAAATTGAAGTAATGAAGGATTGGATGCATCCAAAAACTATTGAAAGCTCACATGGTTTTCTTGGTATCACTAGTTACTACATAAATTTCATTAAGAACTATGGTAAGAGTGTATCTCCACTCACTTCTTTGATTTAAAAAATTATTTTAGTTGAATGAAGCTATAGGTTAGGCCTTCCAAGATTTGAATAATGATGTGTGTACAACCCCAATACTCACTCTTCCACACTTCACTAAGAACCTTTTTTTATAATGTGATGCCTTCAGTAAAGGCATAAGATCAGTCCTCATGAAAGAGGGAAGACGATTTGACTTTACTAGATAACAATTATATTAGTGGAACTTGGGAAAATACACATATGAAACAAAAACTATGGACATCTTTCCTTTTGTGGATATATGACATCCCTTCATGCTTGGGAAATTTTTCCAAATTAAAAATAATAACCGTAGAATGAAATACTTCTTGGAGAAAACTATTTCATCCAACGAGAAATAGAAATGGGTCACCAAAATGTTGGGATATGATTATGACATCATCTATAATAAATGCAAGGAGAATGTGGTAGAAGATATACTCTCTTGAAAGTATGAAGAGAAATGGTCCCTATTTTTACTCCCCTTAATCATAGTTGATTGGTTGAGTGAGGTCCATAAAGAATGGTCGACAAATCCCAATATTTCCCACCTGATCCAATGAATTCAAATGGCATCCCATGCATCTTAGGGATACACTAGGAACAATGAAGAGCTTCACTATAAAGGAATCTATATTTAAAAATCATACCACCTTTTAATTGATAATGTTATTTCAACTCCATGAATCTCCAATAGCAGGTCATTCTAGATTTCATAAAATATATGAACATATCAAATGTTCATTTTTTAGGTAAGGCATGAAGAAGGAAATCTACATTTTGTGGTAAAATGTGACCTTTTCCAAGGACAAAAGGAAAAAATAGTGAAAACTCCATGAAAATTACAACCTTTACCCATTCGATCAGTTGTATAGAATGGAATTTCTATGGGCTTCAATTAGGGTTTAGCCAAATTTTGCAATAAATCCATCATCATGATTGCAGTCAATTGCATTTCCAAATATGCTCATTTTTTTCTCTACAACACCCCATTTTAACTAATATTTGAGTTTTAATTTTGCATGCGTTAATTAACCATTTGAGAAAAATTAGTGAAAGAATGAGGAAAGAAGAGGAATTATGACAGCCATATATACATTTGCAGATCTGAAATGAAAGAATAAACAACAAACCATAACATGCAGATTGATAACAGAGTTCGGCACAACTTTGCCTACGTCTCCAGGCCTTTTTCTCTGTGGGGGAGGCTTCTTTATTTCTGTTCAAAAGATAAAAAGTACATCGCTGCAATGCCAAATGGCTACAAGTCTGATCTGGTCATGTTCTTCCATATCTCTAGAACCATGCAAAGAAAATGGCTCGCAAAATGGACGTTTGGAGCTCCCAGAAATGGTTCGACAACGTCTCCTCCTCAAAAGCTTCTCTGCCTCAAACTGGCTTTGGCTTGGCTTCTCTTTAGCATAACTCTGCTTTGAATGCCCTCCTATGGCCTCAAACAGGCCTGGGTTATATATCTTGGAAGTTGGTTTCTCACCTCCAACTTCCTCCTAAAATTTAGGCTCCATAAATGCCCAATAACTCCCAAAAATGGAGACAAACCATTAAAAATAGGCTTAATTACAATTAAAACCCAAAAATTATTTAAAAAAACCACTTTATAGTTAAAAATCGGGCATAATCCCCTGATCCCATGCGCGCTCCCTCTGAAATGTTCATATGGGGGTTTACACAACCACGGGCTGGGGCTTGGCCCCCAACCCTCTCCTTTATGTGCCATAATACCATGCAATATATTTAATATTGTGGGTTTTATAACATAAGAAATAATTTGGCGCGCATTGGTAAAGGACCATTTCTTAAGTTGTTGGGCTTGGTGGTGGTCGTGGGTTCAAATCCCATGGACCCCAAAACAATTTTTGAAACATGCCACTTCAACTAATGACTGGGTGCCACGTGGTTGCCCATGATTGGGCCATGTGGCATCTCCCCATTTGACGGATTAATGCCACTTGTCAGCTATTGACTGGTCCATTTGCTTGCCACATGTCTACCTTGTCAGTGAACCTGCCCAATCACCATCAACCAGAGAATGCCACATCATCTCCTGCACAGTCAACATGTTGATGTCATCATCATTGACTTTTTGACTAGTTGATCTTTGACTTTTTACCTAATTGGGCTTCCGATCAGAACGCGATAACTTTCGTTTACGAAGCCCATTTGACAAAGTAAATATACCACCAGAATCAAGAAGACGAGACGGACACAATGACATTGGTTTCATTGGATTCTAAGCACTTTCATTTTTGAGCATTTTTCAAGCCCTGTTAGGCTTCTGGATCCGATTTCGGATCACACCTCCCCACAAAAATACCTTTTGGTCCTCAAAAGGTTACTGACCATTCAAAAAGCTCGGGATAGGCCACCCGACTTGCTCTCTGTCTCTGAACTCTGTCCTGTGCACCTGTCTCATCAAGATCAACTGTAACACAATCATGACAACTGACAGTATATTGTTAGACATTTGAACCCTGTTACATCTTACTGAAGCCACTATCATCCATGTAGAAAAC